>JAAMPD010001099.1:41901-115030 GCA_025266255.1 Trissolcus basalis | reverse complement strand
CCTCTCAAGCGCAAGTCCGGTTATTGCATCCGACTCTTCAGTTATTTCAATCGTTTTTTAATCAACTTTAATAATCTTTTATTTAAAATTGTTGTAAAATATACTAGTTAAGGTATAATTTATAAAAATAAAACTAAGAGTTCATTTAAAACATCGAATACTAATAATTTTTTCTAAAATAGTTAATTCATTATCGCTTAATTTTTATGAATAATTTTTAATGTGTCTTTTTGGGGGGGAGGGGGTGGTTTCAGATCTTGTCAATAAAGTTAAGTCAGTTTGTACGGAAGGATGGTTAGAATCGGAACATTTGATAGCACCCGCGTTTCAGAATCAAAACTGATGTTTCTTTGAGTTCATCTGATGCCTGTACGGCAACTTCCGGGTTTGCGGTAAAAACCGACAAGAACATAAGTATAAAGCAGAGTGCGCGCACTAAGTACTGTGCAGTGCATTTCTTGTCGGTCGTGCTCATTGAAATGAATGCACTGGCCAATTATACATTGCTTTGTTGGTGGTATTGACGGGGAGGATAAAATTTTGATTTCACGTTCAGTTATGAGTTTCCACGGATAACATTTTCTAGCTGCAATTTTCCAGCTCCGCGTGTGTAATTTAAGTTTTGAAACGTGAATTGGTTTTGCGATCGCTGAATTATTTCAATTCTGATAGCTGTGTTTACCAAACAACAATTGATGGATTCACATCTCGCATGAATTTGCTTCAAGATATCTTACATCATGCTATCCCGTGTTTCTTGTTCGCATGCATGTTATTCATTTCTGTCTCGAATAGCTCTAGCACATTTATCCTCTATATAATATATCATATTTTATAGTTGCGACAAAAATGTTCCATCAACTTTTTTCTTTTGTTCCTTTTACATTTGAATCTTCCTTCTCCTCAATTTAAACATTGTGTCATTTTTTAAACTTATTTTTGAAAGACTCTTGTGTTTTTGCATTCAGGTCAGAGAAATGAAGTTTCTTTCCGACTCATCAGGTTTTCGAAAGCGGCTATCAAATTTTAATTTATACTTTAATTTATTATATATTTTACACCCTACACAACCGAAAATATATTTTGTTGAGTATAGTCAATATATTTAAAATTTCGTTTATTGTATTTTAAAAACATAAAACAATTTATTTATAAAATTTATATTTTTGTAACATATAAATGTTTATATAATTTTCATATCTTAAAATATATTTGCAGTATATATTATATTGTATATGAAATATATTCATTTTTATATGCAAAAATATATGTAAGATTTATTTGGAATATTGAAAATTGATAAATAATTTATATTTTTTATTAATAACTTATATATATTTACGAATCAACAGATTGAAATATAGTTAAGAATATATTTCTCTTTCTAATATAATCAATATATATTTCAAGATATATACATACACAAATATAAGCTAAAAATATTTTTGGTATATGTAAAAATATATGTCGAAATATTTTATAAACTTATACTTTTTACACACTTCAAAATATACGAGGATATATATCTTTCACGAGTAAATGTTATTCTTTGCAAAAACTATAATACAATTCATATACAAATAAGGATGTAAAATAACGAGCTGTATAAACAGACATCATAAGATTAATAAAATAAATGTAATCATTTTTATTGTCATTTGTCGGTCTCAGTGCAGCCCGGTTAGTATGTCATGAATGGGAAGTTCTACATAGTGCATCCAGTTTGCCTATTCAGACAATTCAGTAATGAGCAGCACCATTCAACTTTTTACACGTTTTTCATTCTATTCTCTCTATTTTGTAAAAAGAACTCTTTCTAATTTTAATTATACCTTTAGTTCTTCAAAAGTTGGACGAAAATTTGATACGAAAAGATACGACAAATTATTTTATTTCTTACAAAAATTTACATTTTGACATTGATAAAGAATACATTGGTCGAGATAAAATGAATCGTACGATTCGAAGATGGTTGTTTAATGTTGTTTCTATACAAGGAGCGGTCTCAACCTCGCCCACTTTGAAGTCGCCCACGTGCCCTTGATGGTGACATTTTTCATCGCGTTACGATATTACTGTGGCAATTACGGATGCACGCATGACCACCAAGTGGCCGGAAGTTGCGACCCCTCTTCAAATCATCCCAGACGTCACGTTTTGGTTTTTTCGTACAATTTAACAAAATCAAAAATCAAAAATAAAACATCAGATCATTTTTTTAAACAAAAAAATCAACATAACAAGTGTGCCTACGCGGAAAATAAGCTTAATTTATTCCAGGCTGATATTTTTTGTGCTCGAATGGCCTATCAAACATCAGTTTCTGAGCTAATCCATCTTGAATTTCGAAGATCTGTCAGCCTGATACTACCGATTCAAGAAACCAGAAATAATTAGTTTGGCAAACAAAAGTTGCTGGATCAATTAAAAATTTATCTTCCAATAACATGATTTCAAGTGTAAAACGTGGTAGTCCAATTAAAAAATGGTTTATTCCTTTCAAGGAAATGAAAAAAATTCTGTTTTTTAAATTCTTTCATTATTTTATTAAGAATAAGAATAACTGAAAACATGAATCAATGTTTGTGAAAATAAATTGAAACATTCGTCAAATATTATCGTTTAAATAACAACTTTTGAAAGTAATTTTGATTGTTACTAATCCGTCCAGTTTTTATCGGTGCACGAGAAAGGAAAGAAATTAATATTCATATCATCTTTCATTAATTCCAAAATAAAAACTTGATGTCTTTTGATTTCGTTCCAAGAAGTTTTCGGCTGATTGTGAGACTTAAAAAAAGCTTATTTTCGCGCCTCAATTGACTTTGAAAAAGAAAAAAATATAGATAGGACCGTATGGCGTATTTCTCATCTTACGCCTGCCAAAATGTTTTGCTCGTTTTACCAGTCGAGCTATTCGTGAGTCTAAATTTGTCGAAGAGAAACAAAAAACACACAAAAAGGCTGTTGGCGTATAAACTCGTGTGCTGCTGGCTTGTTTCTTTGTCTAAAAATTTGACCGTAATGTACTTTCGACTGAGATAGACTTTTAAGATTGATGGAAATTAAAAATGGCATTTTCATGCGCAGCATTTTTCATGGAAAATTAAAGAAACCAAATTTTTTTATTTTGTTATTTGTACATACAAGCATATATATTATGATTTTAATTGGCATAAAATTTGGGCGTTGATTAGTGCAGCTACAATAATTACAATTTGATCTAACATATTATTTCTCACAAAATCACTTGGTTTGGAATGATTCAAAATTTGAAAACTTTTAAATGCTTGAAGAGTAATTTCAGAATTTTTGACGATTCTAACAACGATGTTTCTAAGTAAAGTATTTTTTTCTGGTATGTTTGAATTTTGTAAAAAAACTGGAAATCCATTTTGTTTCATCCACTGAAAAACATCGGCCAAATCTTCGGTCAAAATGACTTGTTTCTTCCCGGAAGACAAATCACTTTCTTTCAAATCACTCTTCTCAAACATTGAAATGTTACTGAACTCCGTAGGAAAGACTTTCGATACAAAATTCACTGTTCCTAGTGGAGTTATGGACACGATGAATTTCTCAATTTCTGACACTTGACACACTCTCAAGATTGATCCAAACTGACAAAAGTGTTCCTTTTCTCTCTCGTCGGTAATGAGGCAGTTAAAAATAACATCTGGATTCGGCCACGAAAATAATTGTTTTACAGCTTGAGAAACTATTGGAATCAAATTTGTAAAGATTTCTCGTACCTGTTGTTCGGATTTATTGAAATAAAATGATAGCTGTTTTATGCTTTGATTGAGACGAATTTTTTGTAAACACATGCAAAGTGATTCAATTGGGATTTTACATTTGTTTGCCAGTATATCCACAAAAGCAAACGAAGAGACCCCTAAAAAAAATTCTGGCTCGATTTTGATATTTTCAATTGCAATTAATTCGATTTTTTTTGATCTGTCAAAATCGGTTTGGGTCCATGTGTGCAATTCAACAGTTTTCTTCATCTTGATTAGTTTTCCTTTTACAACCTAAAGGAGAAAGAAATTAATTGTCATACACTGAGTCAAAATTTCTATCAAATATTATATATAATTCATAAATGAAAATTTCTCCCCCGTCTATAAAATTAGCAATATCGATGAAAAATTTATAACATATTATAACAATCTTACCTCAGTTGAAGTTTCCAATTCAGCTTTTGTTTGATTACTTTTGTTCTCAATTTTCAATTAGACTTTTCGAACGTAAAATGTTACAAAATTTAGAATCGCTTGTTCAATATAAATTGATATAAAATCAAATATCAATTCAATCAAATATGTACAAAAAAAAAAAAAAAAAAAAAAAAAAAGAAAAGAAAAGAAAAAATGAAAAACGTTATCTCATTATCAATTTATCTCCATTGTTGACAATGAAATTAATGATTTTGATAAAAACCAAGAGAGTGAAAAAAGTTTGTTTATTTGAAGTTTGAGATTAACGTATGTGGTGGGAGGAAAAAGATATCCAACGTCAAAGTAAACTTACGGTATTGAATTCGTAGAACGAAACTTGCGAACTGTATAAAATGAACCGCTCTGTCATAAAAAAATGACGTTTCTTTATCTCTCGCGCGAAATGACAAACGTTACGAAATATGAGACTCGCTATAATATCATAGGTCAGACAAATATTATTTATACGCTACGTTGCATTAATAAAATTCACACGCGAAGCATTTATATCAGATCACTCTCTGTGCAATAATAATTCTACATTACGTCCAATCTTCATGGTTGGAAAAAAAAATTTCCAATTCGTATTACTACAATAAAAATTGAAAAGCAAAAAAAAATTTTTTACATTAAAAGTGGATTAATTTTCATGGAAAAAAAGAAATACAGGTTGGATAGTTGTCTTTGCGCATCATACTGTGCAATTAATAAATAACGAACTTTTTCTTTGCGACGAGAGAAAACGCGGCGTTTGACTGATGGAAAGTATACATAAAGTTTATTTATGTGACTGTAAAAATGACACACTTAAATTTTGGCGACTACGTTTATTCAGTTATACGAAAGGTATGAAATAATTACGAAAAGATGTCGATATGAAAACGTAATAGAATTGCATTTATTTGTTTGAAATAAACGACGAGCATAATTCAATTTTTGTCATTAACGATCAACGAGGTCCGTCGCAGTACATAAAATACGAAGCGAAAAATAAAATTGCTGATGATGATAAACTATATACGAGTGTGTGTGTGCGTTTTTGCACGCATTACATCGATTAATTAATCGCTAGATAGTGGTACACATCAGTCTTCTCACCAAAAAAGTATCTTTTGTCCGTTAATAATAATTTGTCATCAGACGCCGCCAACGATTCGTAGTAAATGAGATTTTTTTTGTTTTTCGTCAAGTGCAACGTATCAGTTGTTTCATGCCGCGATGGACAATGACTTTGATTATCTTTACCGCTACGCAATTGTTATTATCATCAACGTTACAGCTCTATCGTTATAGGCGCTATAATTATTATTTATTTATCGTCTCGCGTGCACACACGAGATGTCGATCGCACAATAAAATATTCGAAGGTAAAACACAACAAGGGCAAGTATTACATTGTTATAGAATTTCGAACGACAACCATAGTTTGATCGCCAAACCAGAGCCACTTTTTATATTTTACAATTTCTCATCCACCTTCTTCTATTTATCATTTTAAACCCCCAACTTAGCATCTTTCATTTTACACTTTTCAGACTTTTCAGAATGTTTCGTAAAATAATAGCAGTTGAAAATTATTCAAGTATAGGATTCAGAGTAAACATTCAAAGAGCAATAGATCCGAGAAGTTTGAGCTTGGCACAAAAATACTTCTTTGTATCTTTTTGAGACGGTCATTGTTTGAAAATAACCGACGAATAAGAGCAGCCGCTTGCTTGTTAATATACAGCATATATGTGCAACAGTTGACTTGCAATTTTTAAGTGGCTCTGCTTCGCGACAAACTCCGCACTTTCTATTTACAGAAATGTAAACCTCTAAATCGCGCTTAGTCTATAGGCTTACAAATTATGTGTTTTCATTAAATCTTAAAACTCGACTAGCATCCTCACTCATGTACAGTCAGTTTTTTTGTTTCTCTAAAATAAAATCGTCCTTTCATTATTAGTTCAATGAAAAAAGAATTCTCTCTTTTTTTCAGTTCGTTAACCCTTTACTTTTTTCCCCCCCATTTCAAATCCATGTTCGAACCGAGTTCGCACACTTTGTCTCTGTTTCAGTTACGTTTGTATGTTCACCTTGTTTTTGGCCTTCCCAAAATGGAAAATAAATAAGTTTCAATAGTTGTTCATTTATATATTTACATTGAAAGTTTTGTTTGTAATATAAATATGAAATGTACAAAAAAGTTGGCAAGGTGAAAGGGGGGAAGTTTGGATAAAATTAACAAAAGTATTGTAAATATTTGGCGAGATGGGCAGTTTTGGTCAAAATCATCTTTTGTATCATCGTTTGTTGTTTTTTTTCTTCAGCTTTTGTTTTGCAACGAAATTCAGTCATTGACGTTAAAATAAGATTTGTGCATTAGGTTCAGAAATGCATTGCGCTCCGTTATAAAATATTGCTCGAGACTTGAAACGATGTACAAACGGGATCGGTTTGCTGAGATATAAAATTACCTAAGAATTATCTATATGGGTCTGTGAATGTATTTAACCGCGATAATAAGCTTCGAGCGCTGTTTTTCCCTTTTGTTAATAACAATCTTTGTTTTTTTATTTCACTCTCCAATGAAAGCTCGCTTCATTCGTTAAGGCATTACAAAATTTAGTAAGCAATAAAAAAGTCTAAAAATTAATAAAAAAAAAAAAAAAAACAAATAGACATAAAAAGTTTTAGAAAAACGAATACAAAATTGCACTGTATTATTGTAATGCACATGTATGCCAATTTCTTAAAAATAAAAAATGTTTCTGTAATTTTCGAAAAAAAAAAAAACATTGAAATTGTTGTTCAGAAAATTGCAGGCTATCCGCAAGTAATAGCGGATAGACTTGGCACAGATTATGCGGTGGTGTGGCCGCAACTTCCTCGGTTGCTGTCCCCGTCGATATCCGCACAGAGTACAACGACTCGGCGGCGCACTTGCTCAAAGTTACAGACCTGTTTTTCAATGTGACCGCGACAGTCGTCCACTTTCCTTCGATGCGTTACGAATTCTGCGTGGCAGATGTAG
The DNA here is from genome assembly GCA_025266255.1 of Trissolcus basalis. Taxonomy (NCBI): domain Eukaryota; kingdom Metazoa; phylum Arthropoda; class Insecta; order Hymenoptera; family Scelionidae; genus Trissolcus; species Trissolcus basalis. Next base: position 107,797 of record JAAMPD010001099.1, on the reverse strand, counting down.
GCCAAAAAAAGCCAAACGAAAAGAAAAAGAAGGGGAAACGTGCGATACACGTAGATATTTATGTATCCATGCGAAAAGCATAAATCATTAATTTTTTTACATCAATAAGAAAAAAAACTTTGCAATCAGACTAAATGATTGCAGGCAAAATTATTGGATTTGACAAAAAACAAAGTCGACGTTTTTTTTGATATGCACTAATGTAACAATTCAGAAACCGTTCAAATCTTTTCATCGACGCTCTTCAACGCTGCTTATTTATTTGGTTTATGTTTTAATAAAACCTTTCAAGTTTGTTCGTTTCGTTTTGTTACATCAATAGTTTGTACAAGAGCGGTCATCTATGACCAATCGAAAGACGCATGCTTACACACAACCATGCGTGACTTCAAACTTGTTTTGTTCTTGTACAATTGGCTCTTTCAAAGCTGATAAATCGATGGTGTAAAAAGTTTGGAACCAAGCGAGCTTTCGCAGAGTGACAATTTGGCTCGTATCAAAAATCTAGAAAGCGTCGCAAAGTTGGTTTTTAGAAAAGGATCGTTTCGTTTTGTTCGTTATATTTCTTTGCATCTTTGAATCCTTTCTTGTTGTTGATTGTTGGTCCGAAATGATCAGCCTTTCCGATCATTTGACTAATTGTTGGTTCACGGTTCATCGTCGTTGAACAGAGTATCACGCGATGAACGCAAGGTTTCATTAATGGGCGCCATCAGCGGCGAACCCGGCGGTTCAGAACAATATCAGAAGACGCAACTGCAGTCCTCTGAGGTCCGGGCCTACCTGGCACGTTTCCTATTGAGCTTCGCCAGTTTACGGCGCTTCTGAATCAACTGATACAAAATGTCTAGGCCCTCGTGTAAACCTTCTCCGGTGATCGCACAGGCTGGCTGCACACGGATGCACGAACTTCCGGGCATGCTTGTCAGTTCGAGCACTCCTAAATGTTTTTCCAGTTCCCCTACTTCCTTTGCTCCTGAAATCAAATATCAAACACACCCAAATTAATATTGTACATTTTTTTATGGCTTCATTCAATTTTCAACCAGGGACGGTCATACACACTTTGGACGGTCGAATTATTACTTAAATTCAAAGAGTAATTATTAAAAATGTACACAGAGACAAAAATTCGAATAAATATTATAATCAAAACTTACAGCAAATTTAGATGAATGAACATAGAAAAATTAATATTAGTTTAGTTATTTTTTATGCTCGTTGATCAAAATTTGAAATCAAAAAGTTTCAATAATTTTTTACGAATTTTAGATTTGCTTCTTCCCTCTCCCTAATGTTTATGGCAAAAATACAGCGTTTTAAGCAACTTTTAAAGAATGTTTGTACGACTTATTTATGAATTTGTTATAAATATTACCAAATTAACAAAGTCTTTATTGAACTATTTTTTTATAATTGGTTCAGTAGATCTCGAGAAAAATTGACAACCTCATCTGAAAACGTAGTTTCGATTAAAACGTGATTAAAGTTTCGGTCTGAATTTATAAAGCAAATACTTGTTGATGTTTGATATTTATTTACTCGCAAATTAATTCGCATTTCAAGATGAAAATGTAACAGGTGATTCTTAAATTATTGTATATGAAAATTATAATTATATGAAAATAAATTTTTTCGAAACATCCAAGTGTATATTTCTCGATATATGATTTCTTAGTACTCCGTTGAACATTGAAAAAAAAAAAACTGCTACCTTGTATCAAGTATATTTAACTTTAATTAAGTAGAAAATATTCTCACATACATTTGAGAATATATAAACTTGATTGAAATTAAATTCAATTCAAAATAAGTAAAAAGAAAAGTAAAAATATACTTGATTCAAGTGAAATATACTTAATTCAAGTAAATTTTCTCAAGTATATTATATATACTTGATATCAGTGAGATTTTTTTTTCAGTGTAAGTGAGACGGTTGATATTTGTTATGAGCTTATGGTGTGGATAATAAAAAGCTGACTAACCAGGTAAATCTTGTTTATTAGCCAAGATGAGAATGGGCACACCAGCGTTATCAGGGCTCCTAGCAGTCCTTGTGAGTTCCATCTTGGCCTCTTCGAGTCTCTCAGTATCACACGAATCAACAACAAATATGATACCGTCTGTGCAGCGCGTGTAAGATTTCCATAAAGGTCTTAATTTCTCCTGGCCCCCGACGTCCCAAACTAGAAAGTTCACACCTGAAACAAACAACGTTGCAACCAATTAAAACCAAACTGACAAACGAAAAAGAAAACAAAAAAGCTGCCGCGACTCTAATTAATTAGCAACGTGGTAACGAAGATTAATTCATCGGCAAGAAAAAGTGACTGCGCGCCATTGTAGCCAAGAGTTTATTCACTTGCTTTCGCAAGCGCAGCGGCGAACCAATTACAGCGATTAAAATGTTATTGTTGCCCCACACAATAGGTTGTTGTTTGCGATCGAAAAAGCCAAGGTTTCAACTTGTGATTGATTCGAAATCTCGACGTGATCGAGAGTAACTTGCCATTCTTGACCTTGCCGCAGAGACTTTTTTTTCTCTTTAGCTATAGACACTAAACAGATTGACAAATAAACCTTTCATTTTTCCATCCGAGTCTGACTTCACTGAGAAAGGATTATTTCAATTTGATCAATTTCTATTGAAAAGGCCTGAGTCGAGTTTTATCATGAAAGTTACAATTAGCAATTTAAACAAGGCCAATACCAGTTGATGCGCAAATTGTAGATCCAAACGTTACAGGAGCCATGAGTCAAATTGTGTCATTGTGTCAAGCGCCCGATACGATAATGAGATTCGTGCGATTGTCGCGTAGTAAAGCGAGCCAATTGGAGCAAAACCATAAGAATACAAAGCTAATGCAAAAAATTCATTTTATAAAACTGTGCAATCCGAGCAATTTAGATTGTACTGATTTATTGATGGCTTTTTGCATGCATTTAGAATGAATTATTAGTGAGCCAGCGACCGAGTTGATGTTTTTATTTCTGTTCTGCTGGTTTTTTAAGTTGGGTATCTGAGAAGTGTGAGACTTACCCTTAGCTTTGCCAATTCCACCGCGGATCCTCTCGCAGTTGAAACCAATGGTGGGAACAGTATTTAGGTATTGGTCAAACTTGAGACGGTAGAGAGCTGTTGTTTTGCCAGCACTGTCTAGACCAAGCATTGCCACATGAAGCGGTGCCCCGGAAGGAAGCGCTTCGAGGAGACCGCCGCCGGTCGTGCTGCTCCTACCCATCCCTGCACCCATTCCGATTTCAACTATCCTGATCAACACATAATTTTTATTCTATAAAACATTCTACATTTATGTCTTCCATCCACATAGACAAAAATATATATTCAAATATATTTTACGTACATTTTTTATATTTAACATATATTCATCTATATTCTACATCATACAAGTTATTTTATACATCATTATATATCAGTCATGAATATATTACTTATAAAGTCACAATAATTATATAAAGAAATTAAAAATGAGTACATTTGACGTATATTTTTCATGTTATATATAAATATATCCGTATATATTTTTCATATATTATAAATTATTAAATAAAATAATATATTATAAATTATACAAATAAAATATATTTATACGTATATTTTCGTCCCTGTGAGTTAGTAATAAACAATTATATTTTATTGTATCATTTGCGACAATTGCATTATAAAATTACAATATATTTACAGTATATTTGACGTATATTTTTTGTTATATATAAATATATCCGTGTATATTCTTCATATATTATAAATTATTAAATAAAATAATATATCATAAATTATATAAATAAAATATGAAAGGAATATTAATTTTATCGTATGAGTATATATTTATATGAAAGATATAATTAAAATATATTTATACGTATATTTTTGTCCCTGTAAGTTAGTAATAAATAATTATATTTTATTGTATCATTTGCAACAATTGCATTATGTATAGTAAAACAAATTTCTAACATTATTCAAAGTATATATTCAAGCAATCGAAACAAAATTTACGGAATAATAATAATAACATATATAAAGTACATGTAATTTTTCTAATATGTTTCAAATCGAATCCAGACTGTAAAACTCATAGTTTGTTTATATACGAAATTAGTCATTAATGTTGACTGCATGTTTTACTGCTTCGTTGAAACATTCTCAAAGAGAGTGTTGAAAAAAAATTGTATGCCAAAAATGAAAAATACTCACGAGTGTCTGTTCAGACAGCCATTTTCAGTCGTTCCATTATAAAAACAAGTTTCACACTTATTGCCATCTCAGCTGGTAAAATCAACGTCAGAAATTTCTTTTTCTCTTTCGTTGAAAATTTCACTACCTTAACTGAAACAAGAAAAATTACAATCTCAATTAAACATCTGTTACAATGCAAACATTTGATTATTCGAATAAGTTTATTGCATATATTAAATTTGTTCAAACAGCATGATCATTTTTCATATCACCGATCAATATTTAGATAAGAAAAGTGTGCATGCCGGAGAGGATGCAAAAACGTTGCTAAAAAAATATGATGATAGTAATTTATTTCGAGCGAATATATTCGTTTGTAAAGTATGTCATAGCAGAAAATTTAGTACGGCTACGTGAGACAGACGAGAGAGAAAGGTTCGTATACCTGCTCCACGGCAGGAGATTTCGGCGGGCCTCTGAGCCTAAACCCGGCTCACTAATAAAATTCAATCCCCCCCTGCAAATCACGCAGCACCTGCCTCAACCAAACGTTTCTCGCTTCTTTATGAATTGTGAGTCTGCTCCAAAATATCACGTACGCTCTGTCTTTCGTTCAAATTTCAAACGTTCAAACCATTTGATTTATAAAATCACCATAATCATCAAACAGATGTTCTGAATATTTCCATTAAAACAAAACAAATGGAAATGTGCGCATTTGAAGAACGAAAAATTGAAATTGTAAAAGCATCGAGTCAGTTTACTACATTTTTATAACAAATAACCTTTCAATTATTTGAATTATAATAAAATTCGAATTGTCTCATAAAATTGTGTACCGTTAACTTTAACGACGTCCATTCTATTGTAAACAAACCGCAAACTATTTCTCATCCGCGGTAGAAAAACTTGATCGAGCGAAACCAAAACTGTTATTTACGCACTTGGTCATTAGTGAATAATGGCGCTTTATCAAAAAAATATCTTTCCTTACCAAAAAAAAAGAAAAAAAAATTAATAAATAAATAAATTGATTTTTTTTGCTTTTTGAAATAAATCATGTATAGAAAAAGAGAAAGAAAATTTGAGTGAAAATGCGATGAGAACGAGAGTGCACATACAAAGGTATATTCAGTGACAAAGGGCTCGATTTTGAAAGGCTGCTGTTCTTCTCCCACGATGCGTTCAGGTTGATCCCGATCTCGATATTCATGTTGTTTTCGAAGAATACAACATCGCCAATGCCAATGACAATGGGTATAAAATTTTCAAAGCAACAGACAAACGTTTTCAAAGCAAATTTATCAATTATGCATTGAGAACAAAAATAAACATAATTTTTCTGATTGCAATACGCTCGATTAACTGGCAGACATAATATCAACGGTCGCTCGGCTATCTAATCAAAAGCGAGAATCCCTTCCATCGTGTGCCAGACATTATGCAACGTGAATGAATTAAAAAGTTCAAAACAAATCATTAGTGTGATCATTTTGTTCTAATTAAAATAAACAATGTTAATTTATTTATTTATTTATTCAATCAATCAATCAATATTTATTTCTTTTGAGAATATATCTCATTGAATAATAACTGATAATTCCTTTATATATAATAATTAAAACACATATTTACAATATATAATGATAATAAAAATAAAAAGTGAAATTGGAGTTTATATAAATCAAAATCAAAAACATGATGAAGATAAATAATACAGAATAAGGAAATAGAGGCGAAAAGAAATATATAAAAGGAAGTATACAAAATATAGAATGAATTTTTTAAATTAAATTTTTAGTAAAAATTTTAGTTTTTTTTTGTAAACAAATTTTCATTTAAACGCTGGAAAAAGTAAGGTTATGGACAAGGAGTATTTAATAAATTATAATTTTTTGAAATAATACCAGAACGTGGCAAAGAATTAATACTCGATAAATAATTTTTCAGGTGCAATATATATTTTCTTAACATTATAAAGCTAAGTCGAATAAAACATACGTTTATGAGAAAAGTTTGTTATCTACAAGCTATAAAAAAGTTTCTATAAGGTAGTTGTAACTACTATCGACACCTGCACCTATTATCGACAGTTTTATTTAGTCATCCACATAACAAAAAGTAAAAGTTTTTTTTTATAATATTTTATACGATATGATGAAAACTTGTTAACCGATTGTTCCAAACTAATAAAAATTCATTAAATCAATTTTTTGTCATTCTTTTATATGAATGTTCAAACAAGAAAACGTGTTGTTATTAGATGTACAGAACGTGTTCTGAACTTCAGTTCTGGGCGAATGTCAAAAAATGATACGTTTCAAGTTAAACGAGTTTTCGTATTAAAAGCCAATATCCATAATTAATTAAAAGGGGGATCGTAAAAACTACTAAAATCTGATAGATTCAATCAATTTACGAATCTATGAATTGATAACGAAAGTGATCTTGGGTTTGAAAAAAAATTAAGTTAATTTTTGTTTTACTAATAAATAATGCAAAACAGATTCTTTTCAAAAGGCTATGTACCGCCAAAATGTTTGTAATCGAAAAAAAAAAAAAAAAAATCTCACAGACAGAATTTTGGTATCATGTTTCTTTGATCAGAAATTTAAAAATATATGCATGCAGAAAAATATAAAAAAAGGTATAAAATAATGCTTTTTTCTTTTTGGCATATTTTTTCTGAGCATTTTTCATTTTTATAAAATTCAAAATTGAAGATCTCAAACCTATTATAAACTCAAGACTATTATCAAATTTTTTTTAAAGATATATTCAATATTCAAGATTGAGAATGTTTTAATAAGTTGTGAAAAATGATAAAAAATAAACGAAATAAAACATTTCTTACCAAAGATGCCAATTTTTACTAGGTTTTGACTCCTTAAAATGTAAATAAACAAGTAAAAAATATTTTAAAAAGTTTCATCAGTGAATTAATTATATCATCACTTTAAATCATTATTTCAAATTTAATTTTTTCTAGCAGTGGACCTTACTGTACTTTTTTTGATCCATTTGGTCATTTTTGACACACATTAGTACTTTTCATAAGTCACTCTCTGTCAATTTTCGAGACCCCCTGTGCAGTGTGAAAACATCGGAAGTTGTCTTGTGAGAGTTTGAAGGATCGGAGCAAAAGTTACTTTTCAAATGCGAACTTTGCATAAAGAAGCGCGTGAACTTTCTGACCATCAGATCTGAACATACGGGTTTGTCAATTGGAAGATTTGGAATAAGGTTTCTCAAAGTGTGAGTGGTATTTCGGGGAACGAAATTGTTTATTTTTCTATCACGGTTTCCCTGCGCCGCTTTCATCTCTCAGCCATAAAAGCTATCCGCTAATAATATTAGTCTATTTTATTTTTATGCTATCTCAATGCTATTGAAGATTTTTAAATGTAAAATTTAGTTTGTTTATTTGCAACCTGGATTTGCTTATATATGGTTCATTATATTTAAATTATTGATTATTATTAAATTTATGTTTATATTTTAATTTTCACATTACATTTTATTACTGTTTGTCATATTAGAGTTTAAACTAATTAAAAAAATTAATTTTACAAATTACCCTAGTAAAAAAGATCATATATTGTCCATATATAAAAAAAAGTAAAAAAAAATAAGTATAAAAAGTTTTTACTGGGGTAGTTTGTTCTCAAATTATATCAACGTTGGGGATCATTAAAAAAATTGTTTTTGTAAAATAAAATATTTCAAAAGATTTTCTGAAGCATTAAAAAATCGATATTTGTTTAATTATATAAAACAATTTTTTTTTATGATGTTCTGATTTTGATTCATTTTCGAGAACAAACCAGCTTTCATTTCACTTTAAACTGCCGAATATACTTGATATTCAGTTCACTTTGATATAAAATTGCCGTTTCTTCTTCATGTATACATTACTTATATTAATGAGAATATTAACATACTTTCATTAATCTTAAATTGTATCGATTTAAAAAAAATGTTTTTGATTAGACATAATCAGTTTGACATCAATTATTTGATAATTGTCAGAGTTTTCAAGAAAAGAAGAAAAATACATGTTCCCATCAACGGGTTACTGTTAGGCAATGAAGTTTCACTGAATTGCAAAAGTGTCCCTCATTGACTACAGTCTTTACCTCAATAGAAAAAGGATTCGACGCGATTTCACTTGAGATCGATTGACTGACAATTCAGCGAGAAAAGCTGTGTCTGTATATACATATCTCGTTACAATATATATACTATTTATAAGTGCAAGAACTAAGTACTGTCGTGTTTTTTTGATTTATTGTACATTTTGCATACAATTAAAATTGCTTGCCGTGCAATTTCACAAAGACATTATACAACTTGCTGTAACTGGAAAATAAACATTAAAAAAAAACTATTTGTGATTGTCAACATATTATATTTTTTTTAACGCTTAATTCAAAAAGGGTGTTTTTTGTATATTGAAATTTAATATTGTATTATTTTATTCTGAATTATTTTACTTGTTTGTTAAATTTATTATACTGTTAATTCTAACAATGGTTTTATTGTTATTATTATTGGAGTATATTATTGTTAACTTCCGAATTGTGAAGATGAGATTTTGATCTGAAATCCTTGTTTATTGTATAAACAACGTGTATAATTCGTCCTTGAATCTGTCCAAATAGATATGAGAATAATAATTGAAATTTGAAGAAGATTACGTTAAGTTAACTTGGACATAAAAAACAGTGGAAATTTCAGACTATAAAATGTTTGCAGTACAATAAATAATTCGCTTAATACAATAATATAAAAATTTTATTCCAATAAAAAGAGAAAGATAAGAAAATATCATATGCAATTTTTTACATTCCAACCAAATTGCACAAATTTATATGGAATCGTCAAAACATGTGAAATATGTGAAAATTTCAACAGCTATGGATTTATATAAAAAATACATTTGCTTGTAATTTATATAGTTTGGATTTTGTTTGACCTTTGTTTATGTGTTTTCTGTATGTATTGATTTTAACTGGAAACACGTCGGAATGTTCAAAAAATTAAAAAAAAAAAAAAGAAAGACCATTCAAACAGTAGTTTGAAAAAAAATGCATTTCATTTTTGAAATCCTTTATATAACATTTTCATTTGAAAAACTTGTTAATACAAGAGTTTATTGAATTTTCGCTGCTAAAAGGTTGTTATTGTTGTGCAATGTTGAACAGTCAGAAGAGAAAATACATTTTTATGGCATTCAAAATAACGCCCGTGCATCGATAAACAACATCTTATTATGTGAGTATTTGGTTACAATGAAAGGTGTGAGCGATGCACGAGCCATGTATAACTGTATGTGCAGCGCTTAAAGAGCAACAAAGAGGCTCAACTGCTGAGCACGTGTGCATCACCGCGACCGACTAACACGCGACGATTCAACCGCATCATCCAGCGGGGCATCCAGATCACCAACACACATTTTCATCAACTTTACATTCCAATTTGCATCAAATACCAATCACGGTTTTATAATTTCCCCACTGGAAAGGATCTCATATATATATATATAGTGCATGTACTGTCAATATATTGACAATATATGATTCCTTTTTAATAACGTTTTTTGTCTGAAATTTTATCGTGTCTTTTTAATTTTCATTATTTTATTATTATTCCATCTTTAATTTTTATTCAAGTTTTTATCATTTTTCCCAGTAAAAAGGATCATATGTTGATGTGCATATACCTCCAATATATTGACATATCATATATGATCTTTTTATACTAGTGTTATTAGTATGAAATTTTATCTTTTTAAAAATGTTCTTTTAATTCATACAATTTCATATTGTTTTAATAAAAAATATTTATTTATTAATTCTCAAGGATTGTCTTTTAAAAAATATAATTATATATAGTTAAAATATATACTTACATATATTTTAAACGTAGTTCCGAATGTATAAATAAAATAAATATATAATCAAAGTAACATGTATGACTTTTGTGCTGTTTTGTAACTGAATTTAATAAACAATTCAAAATAATAAAAAATAATCAAGTTTCTTATTTTTTGGTTTATTGTCGTGTTTTTCTCAAGAAACTTTGTAATATTTCAGTTTGAACGACGTTGCTAGTCTTTCACAGATCTAGAGATGATAAATCTTATTTTGTTTTTTTTTTTTTAGTTTTCGGTGAATACAGCGACCAGTAAATTTCCCACACTATGGGCATTTTTTCGGAACAAATTCGTAGGAACACCATCAACATCTCAAACTGCCCTATATATTTTTCATTCTTAATACACGTCTTTAATTTCATCAATGTAAAAATAACGGTCCTGATAAAAATTGAACAATTATTTTATTGTTAAACCACTTTCAAGAACGACCATTTTAATAACACTAAACCTTGTGGCACTAAACAAACCATATCAAACGATCAAAGAATCAAAGAGTTAATTTTTAGAAGAGCAATCTTAATTTATTGCTTTGAAAGCAAAAAACAAGCAAAATGAATAGAGCGTCTGTTTATTAGTGGCTATACCGAACGCATTCGAGTACTACAATAACCTTCAAGGATTTTTTTCGAGATTCATTATTCTCTTCGTGTTGAAATTATTTTTTGTCCAAGGAAAACCGCGATACTCTCGCGCGGCAGGTGAAGAGTCTCGCGGTGCACACATATAAAAGTAGGCAAATCAAATTTAACCTCGAATTTAACAGAAAGCGACGAAGATGAGCCAGAGAAATCTGGCACGCTTTGATGGGTCAAAGTACTCTCGTTTCCAATAATCATTTTTCGTGTTTGAATGCGCATGGACGCATCTTCAAAATGTTTTCTTTTTATACCGGCATTCATGCTGTCCGATTAAGAGAAAGAAATAAAAAAGAAAGAATAAGAGAGAGAGAGGGAACGGCACAAAATTAAAGGGACTGAATTTTCTTTCCCACATTTTTATCGCGGGAATGAGGTCTCGTCTCACCATGCTCGATCACTTGTTATTCTCATCAGATTCATAAGTGTATATAAGTTTCACTTCAAAGATGAAACATTATTTTCAATTATGCCCCAATATGGACCCGTGTTTGTGAATAAATGAAAGATGTGTTTCAACAGTTGGATTTAAATATTTCTGGATTAGCATATTATCTGTGCTCTTAGATTCTTAGCTAATAACATAATTCGAGGATGATGAAAAGTGCGGAAACAGAAAAAAAAAGTTAAACGCCGCGGTCTGGTCGGAATTCGCTCGAATTTCTGATGATGGCGTGCACTTAACCTGGTTCGCACGAGAGGTGCGCAATATATACGTATATCTACATTTGTACACGCAATTGTATAACAATTTATGTAGCATAATTACACGCAAAGGCTCTTGATTCATTCCGAGCCAGATTGTGCACTGCAGCAATTCCAGTCTTATTGTTTTATTTTATTTATATAATGTACTTTTCCTTTTTGGCACACAGGATTTATTTTTTCAACTCAAAATATAATTCGTCAAGTAATTTGACACGGAACATGACAATTGGAATTTTTGTTTTTCTGTGTTTTAGAAGAACTGTTGAACATTTTATTCAACAGTTATTTAATTGTTTGTTTTGCTTGAAGATATAAAATATTTATTTCATAAGAAATGTATCCCTCACGGACGAAAATATAAACAGTAAAATATATTTTAATTTATACTCCGTATTGCCGGAAATATATTTATATATTTATATAGAAAAAAAAGTATTTTTTATTTTCAGAATATATTTTCGTCCGTGAAGGATAGCACAAAGAGACACACATTAATTAAGGAAATAATAATATAATTCAAATATTATAAATAAATATAATGTAGGAGTGTAAGATAGAGCGCCGGGGTGTTAAAGCAGCGTGTGTGTTTGCGAAATTTACAGTGTTGGGTAACAATTTTGAGCTGAAACCAAAGTGAGAAAAGGGAACGAGAGACCTGATAAAATTAGACCGAAACGCGTGCTCATCTGTATGCAACTTCTGTTCGACTATAACAAAATTATTCACCATCCCGTTCCGATTCGTGTAACTTTCAATTAAATCAATTGTAATTCAAATAATGCCTGAAAATAGTATTTCAAACGTACGAATAAAAAGAAACATTTCCAATACAACAACGACAAACATTTTTTAATCTAAAACATAGAATTAAAATTGAAATCTAAATTACCATTCATAAATTATAAAAAAAAAATTTTTTACATAACCATAATTAATGAGACATATAGAACATACATGACAGCATAAATCTATGTATTAGATAACGTGTGAATAATAAAATATTTATATATTACAACGTTAATAATGCTGATATTAATAACAGTTATGAAAATAATTATTATAACAACAACATCACTGGTCAAATTGTTTGAACAAAAAGTTGTTTCGCAATGGACACGTTCGACGTCGATTATGTTTTCTCGTTTCTCACGTTTTCAAAGCTACACTGTTAAATAGTTTTCACTTTTCGTCATGCACGCAGTTCTTTTTGGTATTGAGAGCCTCGACTGGCACATTGTCGTCCAGCACATTAACATAGAAACGTGGATAAACAACGACAGGTGTACTCTATTATCTGTTCTATATACTACATTGATCAAACACGCACATGAGCCAGCAAAAAGTTGATCATTTCATTTGGCAAAATTAAGTTTCAACTATCTTCTACAGTCTAACGAGGAAATGTTTGTTTTTTCTATCCTTCTTGAAACACGATACATAAAACATATATAGACAATATATTATCAATATATTGGCAATATATCGACAGTATATGGTCAATATATGGACCATACATAGATAATATATTGCCAATATATAGCCCATATATGAGAAACACTCAAACATGGATCATATATTATCCATACATAAAACATATATACACAATATATTATTTCAGAAATCATATATTGACAATGTATTATCCATATATTTCCAATATATATGGTCAATATATTGACCATACATAGATAATATATTGCGTCTATATATGAGAAATACTCAAACATATATGATCAATATATTGTCCATATATTGTCAATATATTGACCATATATTGTCAATATATTGTCAGTATATGAACAATATATGATTTTCTGAAAATAATATATTGTCAATCTATTGATAATTTTTATCGTGCTATGAATTCTCTTTTTCTCAGTTTCTTGAAAAATAACAGTTATTCTAATTTGAATAAACAAACTTCCTAACTCCGTGGCAGCAGACTTTATATAAATCATAAAAAAGCGATTAACTGGTTTTTCCTGGCAGTTCCAACTTTTGAAAACAAATCAGTTGTTTTGACCCGTGGATATTCATTAATCTTTTCTTTTCTTTTTCTTTTCGTTTAAAAATAAGAAATGAACATTGTTCTGAAGTGCAATATGTTATTGTGACGTGCGGGTCAAGTTTGTTTTAAGCTTCGCTGATTTGGTCCGTCAATTATTGAGCATAATTGATGGAGAGCTGGGAATCAGCATCGTTATCAGCAGCGGCTCGTTATTTAATTAATCTCTATCAATTTGGCGGTGACGAATGCCTGACATGAACCGCAGACGTTGGTCTTTCCCTAAGAGTAGGATAGGTGAGCGCGATCAATAATCGAACTGCGTTCATTCGATTACCTTTAATGCCGACGATTCCGTCCAATTAGTACCGGCGATTCTCGCTCGACGCCTAGAAGTGCCACGGCAACCAGGAATTAGATAAGTGAAAAGATATGGCCATTTGGCGAACGGCTTTTATCGGGTTCCCCAGGCACGGGAACTCGCTTAGATAAAACACATATACACATGCGCTGCACTTCTTCCCATGGAGCAGCCCCTCAACGCCAACAAGCACGGCCAATGATTTAACTTTTTTTCACGATAAACATCGCAAAATTAATTTATCTTAATCGTCGGGGGCAATTTGAAGCTCGCATTTATAAGAAAAAGCTTTAATTAGTTTGCCGCCGGCGGCTTCCGTTGGCCGCGCAAACGGCCAATATTTTCGTTAACTTATGAGCCGCGATTGACATATCGCATTCGAACTGTCACTGTATTAGCAAATAAGTGATAAGCTCCTCCGCCGTTCGCCAAGTAATTTGCTTTACACGAACTACACGATATTTGTGTAGTATCGCGGCCCCGCACGTTTTTCACTCGGCTAACCAGGAATTTAAATCGCGTAATTAAATTCCGATATTAATGCACTTTTCGCGATTAAATAACTATCCTCTGATTTATATCTTCATTTCGCGTATGAAATACGACGTTTCGAAAACTGGTTTGCAAACTGCGAGCAGGAATTGTTTGATGGCCCCTGCCAATAACGGGTGTGTTCAAATTTCAATATACCTCGTGCTAATTGGCATACATTTTTGGAAACCTATACAAACTCCGTAAAAAAAAAAAAAAAAACATCGCAAAATAGAAATCAAAATATTCCTCTGTTCATTTTTTTTATTACTTCCAACAAATATCTCATGAGCCTACTTTTTTTTATTGGTTTTTTTTCTCTTGTGTCTTTTTTTTTTTTTCTTTTTCAATTCTTGCTTATTTTTCAGCGTGAGAATTTTTAAGTGACGAAAAACATTGTGGTCGGGTATTGTTAATGGTTTTAGACACGATTTAAAGAAGTGAAAAAAAAAGTGTCTTTTTTTTATGTGGAACAATAAATTATCATCGCACTTTATTTGAACGCACCCATCACTGAGGAATAGACGTGTTTGATTATTGACTTTTAATTATAAAATATTCTATTGGGCATATAAATCTCCTGATGTAATTCTCGTACGATCGATGATACTTTGTGCGCAGTGCTACGGAATACTTTTCTGTGATTTATAATTGCAAACGCGTCATTTTAACAAGGCAAACTTCTGTACTCTCATCATGTATGCATGAACTCACACTTGCTTCTAATTTTGATTTTTCAGTTTGTTAAACATTTTTATACAACAAAAAAACTTTTACTTTTTATAAAAGTAATAAAATAAATAAATAGATACGACAATAAATAATATAATAATAATGATTAAATAATATATAATACATATATATGTAAAATATTATTATATATGTAATAATAAAATAAATAACCCTAGTAAAAAAAGATCATATATTGTCCATATGTTATCAATAGATTGACAATATATTATTTTTCATGAAATCATATATTGACAATATATTAGCAATTTTCCAAAAAAAAATCAATATATTGTTCATAGATTGGCAATATATTGTTCATATATTGTCAATACATTGACAATATATGGATGATATATTCTCAATATATGGTCAATATATGATTTTTCAAATAATATACTGTCAATATATGTTTTATGTGTGGACAATATATGATCCTTTTCACTAGGGTTAATGAAAAGTAAAAACTGATGTGAAACTGTTAAACAGTAGAAAATTTTGCGATAAAAATTTTTTTTTCTTTTGCAATAACAATTACAATTGTTTATGAAAATTATTCTTTTGATGTGAAATAAAAATTTAATGATGAGCCCCATCCATTGGTATAGTCAAAGAAATGATTCATTCAACTGCGTCTTCATCGTATTAAAGTAAAAACGAATTGTTAAAAAATGGTGAAAACGCATCAACAGCGCCAAATTGGGACTAAATAATGTATATGTGGTTTAACAAAGGATCATTCCCGTTAATAAATAAATAAACCAAAGACAACACTGAACCGCGACTGAAAACTGACAAAACAAAAAGACAAAGAAAGAAAACGAAAAAGGTAATGAGAACCGTCCGAAACGGTGGCAAATAAACGAAAGGGAGACGAACAAATTAGTATTAAATGCAGTATCGCCAGATGTCGTTTGACACCTTGGCATTTTCCCAGCACGGACGCGTTTATAGACACGAAGAAAACGGCCTCGCCATATTAATTCCGCGAGTGAGAAGCCTCGTTAATTGCATAACACAATAAGCGCGCGAGTTTTTCCGTCGGTCGATTTCCCTGGAAGCGTTGTATTTTTTTCGCACGACACCAGTAGCGTAAGCACGAAAACAAATAATCGAGAAAGGCCTCTCGCGACAGGAATGCGGCGAATTTAGAGGGTTTACGCGAGCGCGATTCTATTCTAAGCGCGGCGCGGTGCGGTTTTGCGATGAGGTATCGGGATGGCGTCGCTTCCGAGAAAAAAAAATGCACGGTCATTACGGGATTCTCAGGGCATAAAAGTGCATATCGCGGGCTAACCCGTCCCTCGGCTTCGCGTTCCCTTCCTCGGCGCGCGGCCTGGTGTGGTCGCGCACACCAGCAGACCAATGATAGAGTCATACACAAAAGCCCCGGTGGCATCCATAATGCATTCTGCAGACAAAAACTCGCTCTTGTTAGTTTGAGCGAGCGCTCGCACCGAGACCCAATGACGTCTGCTTATATTTTTGTGGCCACGCTTGTGTCACGGTTATTAACTGCACATATCGAGGGTTCATACTTGCCAATTTGCTGTCAGCCAAACGCGCTAACGCTACCAGTCAACCTTTTTCTTTCGCCAATGTGTTATAAAAATATTGTCGCCCTTTTCTTTGTACCATTTGACAAACAAAAATAACTTTGCCAATTCCAGAGATTATACTTTTTATAGAAGAAAATTTGTTGATTCGTTGATTTTTTTTTTTTTTTTTTTTTTTTTTTTTCGTTGAAATAACAAAATAAGTTTTTGGTATACAAATTGTCTGTAGAATAATTAGTGATTGGATTTTTTAGGTAACATTTAAGTTTACCAAAAACTCAAAACTAATTTCAAAAATGATCATAAATATGTTGATTAGAATTTACAAATCAAATAGTTATCATTTAGTTTTTTCAGTGTAATGTTCGGTGGGAACATATTTTCCATTATTTTTTCCCCGATATTTTTTTTGAAAATTGTTTCATCGCACATTTTAAATCTAATATTAAAACCAACAGCTTGCAAATATTGTGCAATTTCTTCGTCAATTTCTTTCTCCTCATACTTTTTAACTATATTTGAAATTTTGAAAATTTGGGGTAAAATCTTGTTCAGGTGGCGGTTATGGAGGTTATTCGTAGGAATCATTGTTTACATCTTTCAACGAAAAGTTATTTTTGTTGTGCTACGAATTTTCCCATTGTTGCAGAATCGTGCTCTTCTCAGTTTTTTGAAAAATAACAGTTATTGTAATTTCAATAAACAGATTCTATAACTCCGTGGCAGCAAACTTTATACATCACCTAAAAAAAAAAAAAAATTACAAAAAAATAATTGGTTATTTAAAATTAAAAACAGAAAAAATGAATGTCAAAATTAGAAACGGAGAAATTTTGTGTATCATATATTTTGTAGTTTCGATGAAAATATTTAGAAAGGTGTATATATTTTTATTTCTCTTTTTTATGATGGTGTTAATTTGAGTATCTTATGTAATGAATATATACAAATATAACGTCCCCTCTGGACTTGAACGAAAAATGTAAAAAATTTCGAAAAACAAATGTAGGCATATGACACAGCTGTAAAATTACATATATCCATATCAAAAATAATGGCCGTGAAAAATAAAACCAGGCTTGCTGCGGGATATAAAAAGACATCAATTAACATTTTTCGATCGAAAGAAATGCGTCGCAATTTATTATCTCGTGGACGATAAATAGCATCGGACGTTACAAATTATTGCCAAGTCGAACTATTCAACTCTCAAAAGTTCCGAAAATTCTATAAATCGTGGTGATGCCGGTTTTCAGAATATTCATGAGCCCGATAAATCCGCCGACAATATTGTAGCATAATTCAATTAATTTTTGGTGAGGCAAAAGTGATGCTCGGAGACGAACGAGGACCGATTGATTCGTCTAATTATGTGTCCCGGTGATAACGTCAATAAACGGCTTTTTAAATAATTCATAATTACAAGCGTAATGTGTACACCGACAAAGAGCCACCGGCGGGCTTTCACGACGCTCACGCATCGGAACGTTGACAGTATAACCACAGGGAGACGCTCATTAATTCGTTAATTACATCGTTCGTTCTGTCGACCAACCTCATCCGTCAATTTTTTTTCACTTTTCTACTATTAATCGCGCTGATAATGAGAACTATATATGATCAACATAATTTTGTTTGACATCACTTTTCTATTCTTTTTTCCATCCTACACTTACGCACATTAAAAAAAAGTTGTAAAATAAGCAGAAGTATCCTATAAAATTAATATCAAACTTAAAATGATTACAGTCGATTATAATACAACTCGTTTTAATATATTTTATTTTTACACCGTGTCATCGTGTTAAGGTGATACTGAAGTCGTATAGGTGCGACAAAGATGGCGTTAACGTTGCATTTGCGAATATCAGAAAGACAACACGAGATTGAGTTACATATCACCTTAAAAGAATGTCTAAGTAGATGGCGAAGTTCAAATCCTGTTTTTGACGGGAAAACCAATGTTTGGTTAATTTCGCCAAAAAATAGTACAAATATTGACGACATTCATAATCAGACAAATCTTTGGCTTTGGCATCTGCCAAGCCCACCTCAAAAACGCGGTCACCAAATATGATCGTATTTTACAATCAATCGTTGCATTCTAAGTTTGTAAATAATCTATAAAAATGAGAGAATCGTCTGATATAAAAATTAGTAAACAATTGTGTTTACTCCGTTTACAGCCGTGTTTACTCTTATTGAAAAATAACAAAAACAACAATCTTACACCAATGTCGGTAATGTAGGTCGCACACGACTTAGACATCCTCTTAACTAAAACATTACCAAATTCTTTTCTTGGTTTTGAAATGTTGCCACCTCATAATTTTTCTCCCCAAACTTGAAAATCCAGTTCCACCGTGAAAACTGAATATAAAAGCAAAATCTCGATATAATTTCCATTAATTTGTTTATATTTATCATCGAAAAGCTTGCTGATTCACGTTGAAAAATAATTTACTTCTTACAATCCCATTGTTTTCACAAAACAATCGTTTTTGAATTAAGAATCGTTATCTTTTGTTAAAAAATGTTTACTTTTCATTATTCGTAGGTTTTTTTTTTTTTTCAATTGTCTCGAGTCAAAAATACACGACTTTCCCACAATTACGTCTAAATTATTTGCTCAATCATTGCGCGCGGTGCATTTGAGAGAATGCTTAGACAATTATTACAGAAAATTATTTGCCCTTACACACATCCATTAGAATAACAATTTAGGTCGTTAATTAAGTAACAGTCTCATAAAACGTGTATATGCCCGTCTCTGAATTTGCAATTAAAAATTAAGAGCTACAAAACGTAATGGTTTATTTACACAATGTTGATTGGATAATTAATTCCCGAGTTCTCACCGCGCGGAGCGCAGATAAGCATCGCGTTATATATATTGTTCATACTCCATGAAATATTCCGAAACAATACTAACGAGTTTTTAACGTGACTTAGAATAATTAACCTAATCGCACGATACAAAGATTGGTCGATGTTACATATGACGTCGCAGTATTATGCCACCCCAAACTCTCTCAAAATCATCATTCTCATTATTTTAACAACCAAAAATACAACCACTCTTTTTGAGACAAATTTTTCCAACCTATTAAAAAATTCTCTCAGTAAGAACCTTCCGGTTGGAGGTTGTGGATTTTTTGTTTCCGCTCAAAGTAAATTTGATGACTTTCTTATAGACCACCTATTATATACATTATTATATGTCGGTTAACCGGCAGAAAAAAATAAGTCATACCTTCACCGGAAACGCGAAAATTAAGAATTAATTATCTCTTATGTTTTTACGATTCCGCGACACGACTAATTAAGCAATTAACTTGTTTCCGATAAGACATAACTTATTTTTATGACTTTCCGAAGCGTTTTATAAATTCTGTCACGTATGAGAGCCGCGCACAGTTGCCTCATTCAATCGTATATTTTCATATCTAAATTACTATTAATTAGCGATTATGAGATTTATGTCATCGTTAACGGTTCAAACCGTCGAATGAAATATGCGACCGCGTTATAATTTATTCGCTGTTGGCAAAAAGTGTCCGTGCATTTTGTCGATGCACGCGCGTTGTGCAAAGGCGTCAGTTTTTCTTCGTTGCGATGTCGCGCATAAAAATTCCTAGAAAGTTGTTAGAATTCCACCATATGTTACCAGGATTCTGTACTCTATTAATTGCATACCAAACGTAACGCTAATTCTCCAACGAGTCCTCGCAGTTTTACAAAATGTACATACAGTTATGTCACGTCTTAATTTCCTTCTTCTGGATGGCTTTCCGAAAGAAAAAGTAAATCTGAAAGAAAAAAAAAATGAAACATTACAAGAACGCATGAGATTGAGCGATTTATGATTATGGGAAGAGTCTTTAAATTTAGGAAGTGTACGATTTATTAATATTGATTTGGTATAAATAGAATGAACCGAGTTTCCCAACATTTTATATTACGTATATATAGTTAGTAATCCAATTTCCGTCGGGTGTAGTGCAGTCCACTTGAAACTGTCTTCAATAATTTACTATGTGCCCACAACCGCGTTACATAAAAGAAGAGCTGTAGTTTCTGGAATAGTTTCCACGTACAACTTTTACTGCCCTCAAATACGACGATGTTCACACTGCGACACATCGCCACTTTTCATCTTACAATTTTCAGTAACTTCAATGAATCACTGGCGTTCAAAATTGACCTGAAATAAAAAGAAACTTGAGTATAGCAGAGCGTGAGCATTGGTTACCATTTTTAAAACTGGATTAACATACTGACAAACCAGCGTAAATGACGTCACTCATTTTTGACAAGACCGAACGTGATTTGTCACACGTCCAATTGGTTTCGCTCAGCAGTCATTTGCGATTCACCGTCCAGCGCGTTTGATTTATTTGTTAACGCAGCCCGCAGCGCTACCTCGCGGCGCAAAAACCGATTCACCTTAGTAAGGACATTTTGCAACGGCTTTCATACATAATTCAAATGAACCATTATGCGCGGACATGCTTCTTCGATCCTATTGCCTGTTCGTTAACTTGCACCTTTTTTCCCTCTAATTTTGGAATTGGTTTTTCCATCTCGAATCAAACGATGTCCACTTGCGAGAACATAACCTACAAAAGTTATTGCAAACTCCATTATGGCTTTCTTTCTTCCTGTAAACATACAAAATTATTTGTTATGAAATTTTGTATTTTTCAGTATAAATTGTAGATGTTGTATGAAATATAATTTCAAAATTGGTTTTTCCATTGAAGGAAAAAGTGTTTGCTATTTGGTCAAACATAACCTACAATAATTAATACCGGCTGCAACAATTTTCTTTCTTTCCGTGAACATACTAAATTGTTTTTTAGGAAATTTTATATTTACAAGTTTGGATTGTAAAAATTGTATGAAATACAATTTTGGAATTAGTTTTCCTATCTAATTGAACGATGTTCACTATCTGGCAGAACATAACCTATAAAACGTATTGCAAATAACAACAGCTCTTTCTTTTTCTTGAAAAAAAAAAATTGTATTATATGAAATTTGATATTTTCAAATCCAAGTCAAAAATTTTATCAATTACAATTTTGGAATTTATTTTTTTTATATCATAAAATCCCCAACGATGTTCACAATTTAACGGAATTTAACCTACAAATTTTGCAAACTGCAACAGCTCTCTTTTTATCTGTATAAAAAACAAAACTTATATAAAAATAAATATCTTCTCAAAATCAAATTTTAAATATTGTATGAAATACAATTTTGGAATTGATTTTTTTCCATAAAAAAGCTAAAACATAACGTACCAAAACTTTTGCAGCTTTCTTCCTACCTGTAAAAAACCGAATTGTCTAATATGAAATTTGGTATTTTTACGTTGTAACTGTATTATACAATTTTGGAATTTGTTCTTCCATAAAATCACATGTTCACAATTTGGCCGAACATAACCTACAAATTTTGCAAACTGCAACATCTCTCTTTTTATCTGTAAAAAAACAAAACATATAAAATCCAAAATAATATTTTACTAAATATTGAAACAGTAAATATTATATGAAAATAATAATTGATGTAAAAATTTTGTTTGTTACAGGAGACTTGCGATTACCAGGACCAGGTCCGGGGCCGGTGCGATGTACCCTTCGAAAGCACAAACCCAACCGGAAGCCTAGAACTCCGTTCACGACCCAACAGTTGCTGTCCCTGGAGAAGAAGTTCCGGGAAAAGCAGTACCTGACGATAGCCGAGAGGGCGGAATTCTCGTCGTCGCTTCATCTCACGGAGACGCAGGTAGCGCCCCCTAATTTTCTGCATTACAATTCTGCAAAACAACCGTGGCGTGCTCAAGAACACTTAGTGCGTTCGTTACAATGCCGTTGCGAACAAAATGAAGCTCCGTTGCATTCATTTGGTTAGATAAGCTCTCATTACGTTGTGCGCCTTTTCGTTCCTCTGCTTCCACATAACTCTTTGTCGACCGGACCAGCCAACTCTGTAAAACCCGGAAATATTCTATGATCAGTACACTTTCCACATGACTAATTTATCTTTGCTTTGCATAAGTCGATATATAACGCCATCTATACCACAAGGGCTGTGCCACTATTTTTTTTTGTTCTTGTTTTTCGTTTGTCTGATTTGAAAATTAAAACATTGTTCTCAACAAGCTGTATGAATTATTCAGCATACTCATGCTGAACAGGGTTGTTACAAAAAAGAATAACATTCTACCACACTTATGGTTTCGAAATGTTTTATTTATCTAAAGAGTGTTTTGTTTATATTCGTGTACCAGACCGTCAACAAATTTGTATATTCATATGTAGATTTGTTGGATTCCTCCGCTACGAAATAGAATGAAATGAAAATGTTGTTTCTCCTTTTGAGTTTGGCGTCGTTTTAGTTGCACATTTATTTATCGCCAGAAGGCGTCGAGTGAATCGAAATAACAAAAAATTCATTTCTGTTTTTACCGATTTTATAATTTGCCTACACGAACAGTCGAAGAGCCATCTGGTGGGATTTTTTTGGAACTTTCAAGGGAGTGTTTTATTTTCTCGAATAATGTATAGTAGTAAGTTAAAAATAAAATATTTTGATGTTATTATCAAGAGCAGGATGATTCTAATTTTTGGAATTCTATTTGTTTTCAATTTTTTTAAATGTCTATTTCCTTTTATATTTGCACGGAAATATTTGACATAACCTCCAAACGAAGAANCTTTCGCTGCAATAAATAAAAAAAAACTACAAACTAAAAATGTTTTGTCAAAAATACTCTAAATTCAGTTTTGGTATTTTAAATAACTGAAAATAATTAAAAATAAAACATTCAATTTTGAAAGAAATGGAAGTAAAGTTTTAGAATTTGAGGTTATGTCAAATGTTTTGGTGCAAATATAAAAACAAAATGATATATTCTCTCATGATTTTTTTTTATTCTAGACAAATAACAATCAAACATTTATGTACTACTAAACATTAAAAAATCGCCCTTTTCAATATAAAGCCTAAAAAAAACTCAAAAACCACTTCCTAGGAAGTTCAAAAAAAAATTTCCAAAAACTTCCACCAGATGGCTTTGTGGTTTAAAGTGGGACATACAATATTCAGCAAAAAAGTCAGAACATTTTGTAATTGTTAATTATAAATTATAATTAACAATGTTTAATATAATATATAGTAATATTAATAATATACAATAATATATTAATATTATATAATTATGATTAATTATATACAATAATTAAACTATTATAATTAAAATTATTATAATTAATTATCCTAGTAAAAAGGATCATATATTGCCCATATATAAAACATATATTGACAATGTATGATCTTTTTTACTAGGGCATCATTTGAAATATGAAACGTTGACAATTTACTTATAAATTCGGCAAATAAAAACAAATCTGAATGCAATAATAAAAAAGGGTGAAATTTTGTTTTCCAGGTGAAGATATGGTTCCAAAATCGACGCGCCAAAGCGAAAAGGCTGCAGGAGGCGGAGATCGAGAAGATGAGGTTATCAGCGAGGCCGCTGCTGCACCCGAGTTTCAGTCCGGGGCTGATGTTTTCTGGCGTCGGACCCACGGGGGCTCCAGGAGTACCACCGTTTATCGCCGCCGCGATGGCAAGGCACAGTCACGCCGCAGCGGCAGCTGCCATGTTCATGGGACCGCCGGGACACAGACCTTAAGGCCTCAGATAAACTTGAGTTGTCTCACCCTGAGTTCGATAACCGACAGTAAGTCGCGGCTCGTCTAAAATCACACCACACAACTCAAAGGATTTGGAACCATCGACACAACGTCTTCTTCTTTCGTTTCATTTTTCATTCCATATCTTGTTGCTTTTCTTGTCACCTTTTTCTTTTACGTTTCATTTGTCGACAAATTTTTTGTCATCGCTTCTTTTTTTTTTTTGATAAGGAAAAACAAAAATTATGATTTCTATTTTTATTTGTATACAAAACAAAACCCTCGTTGCGAAACGTCATTTTTGTGTACAACAGCATTCCTACATAAATACCAAGTTTGTACAGAGTTTATTTTGTAAAAACCGAAAACTGAATTCATCCGTGAGCGACGATAATGTGTGTCCTAAAAAGTGACGTCAGCGAACGGTTTTCATCGGACAATCAAGACTGCGGGAACCTTAATGCGGTGCGATGTTCCGATAACGTTCCAAAAACGGACAATCCAATAAATTCAGATTCCGCAAGGCAATTTCGAACCGAGGCAAATGCTGTAACGAACTGTTGCGAGGATGTTGCGTGATGATTAATGACCGCCGGTCGGGATTCGCGAAGGCACCTGCGTCTGGTGCCAAAGACCAGCTCGTTTCTTTCATTGTCATATTCTATTCCGTCATTTCAACTGAAATCAATTTTGTATATTCAAAATCACAAAACAAAGAAAACGCCTTACGCAGATATCAACGGTTGCTTCGCACAAATTGCCAATTTGGCTGGAAATTTTAAGATGTCTTAAACAAAAATTAAAATAGTAGAGAGAGAAAGTTATACAAGAAACAATTGTAAAAAAAGTTCATTTGTCATTGTAAAATTGGAAAATGTTAAAGGGGAAAATATACACTCGAAATTCTAGATAAATTCGAAGATTATTAAAAATGTATATCCAATGTTTATGACAAAATATAATGACAATATATTTGGCCGTATAATAAGAATATAATGTCACGAAAACCATATATGAACATTACAATGCCAATATATTGTCAATATAATGTCAATATAATGAAAAATTTTGAATTTTATTTTTGAAAAATGTTTCAATTTTTATTTTGAAATTTATCTATACAGATAAATCACCATATATGGCAATATAAGCCTCATATATTGGCTATATACGTTTTCTATATGCTAATTCATTAGTAAAAAGGATCATATATTACCCATATATAAAACATATATTGACAATATATTATTTCTGAAATCATATATTGACCATACATTGACAATATTTTGTCAATATATTGATTGTTTTGAAAAATTGTTAATATATTGCCAATATATAATTTGCTGAAAATAATACATTGTCAATATATTGATAATATATTGACAATATATGATCGTTTTTACTTGGGTTATATTGATTATGTATGGCCATTATATTTCCATTATATTGATCATATATTGCCCATATATTGTCAATATATTATCATTATATTTTCCTTTTCACTATTGAAACATCAATTTTTGTTTTGATATTTATTTGATTGTGAATTAATTCTTGAAATATTGAAGATAATGCGAAAATGCAACAACAAAATTTTTTTTCTGAACTATCCAAGTGTATATTCTCCCTTGAATGTAAAAATCAAAATTGCGTTATTTTGTATTTTGAGAAGGACACGATAAATTTCGCCGCCAATTTGTAATAGGAAAAAAGGAAGAAAAATTGTTCTCCAAGAGGCTTGCACGAACTTGTAAAATCGACTATATTTTTCTAGCTGATATATTTATTGTATTATTTAACTTTTTTATATTATTTATACGGTAGCTTTTAAAACGTTCCTTTCGTTCAATGAATAATTGCAGACCCTTTTCCGCCGTACATTTGTTTTCTAGTCCAGTCTGACTGACCAATCGATGTCTCCCCGCATAAGGCAAATTCTGATCATTTTCTCTCTGTGTCTTGCATTAACGGTTTTTCAACAATCCAAGATGACGACGAAAACTTGACAAACCAACCACTTGGGCGTCGAACTTAAACTCGTGTAGCTATAGACTTTTATAGTGCCAAATAGACGCGTTAGTTGTATAATGTTTTCGGACAGAAAAAAGAACTTTCAACGAACAGAAATAAAATTCGAAAGCGACGACGATCCAAAGTTTGTTCTTTCGTTCTCAAAAGAGAGCTTTTTTTTTTTTTTTTGGTAAGTGTGGAAAAACGTCGCTTAGCGTGTTTTAACAGAAAGAAGTAAATAAGAAAATAAGACAAACAAACAAACAAAAAGGAAGAACATCCTTTAAGCATTTACGAAGCTTTTGAGTTTTGATCTCAATGATGCATATCCGTTGTAAATATTGTAAATAGTCGCCTCTGTCACTGACATGTGTTTACAGGGTCAAAGTTCATTTTCATATCAAAATGAGATGAAAGAATTGTTCATTTTCTTTGTTTTAGTTGTAATATAAGGCGAGGTACCAAGTCGTTGATTTTGTATCGTAATTATTAGGAGAGGAATTGACAATTTACAAAAGCAGCCCTGTAAACGCAAAAGGAGGAAGTGATGAATATGTAAATTATGTACCTATACATGTACGTGGATAATATAACAAGGAAAAATACCTTGTATAGGTACACACGCTCTGAATTTAATTTTTTCAACGCGTAAGGATTACCGTACCTATGCGTCCTGTATAAATGTAATATTATATATAATTTATCCGTGGAACTGCGTCATAGTATAATAAAAGTGATTTCAATATTTGAATACCAGCTGTTTTGATATTTTTCATTTTACCCCCAAAATTTGTTTTCTTAATGAAGCAGTAGACGATGACACGACCATCATTTTTCATCTTTTCGGCATCGTGTTCGTTTGATTGGTCAAGCGAAGAAAAAAAATTGATTACCTTTCGTACATCGTCTTCCTTTTTTTTTTTTTTTTTTTTTCATAATCGCAAATTTTCTGATGAATCACGACGAATTACATTTTATGGGCTTGGCTTTTTTGGTTCAACTTTTTTTATTCAACGACAATACGCATTTAATTCAGCCAGAAGTTTCCATTCATAATTGATACTTGGAATTAAAATTTCTCGTCATAATTAATTGGTTGATTAATTTCGACGGATGTTAAATTGTTATTTCGGTTATTAAACAGTGGTGGGAGGAAAAAATTATTCACGCGAGGAGCATTAAGTATAAAAAATTAGCATAAAAAAGTGTCACGCTCTCGTACGGGATGATTTTTCCATAGATCCGAAGACGAAACGAGCAATAAAGCTTGAAAATTAATGCCAAGGTTGCGGCGTGGCACAGAACGTTCAAGCGGGTAATTAAAAATATGTTAATTCGCCGCGCGGCCGCTAATTGGTTTTTGACTCAATTTTTAATTAAGTCTTATGCCTGATGGCGACGCGCTGATTTATCGAACGGGACTTGCCCACTTTCTTCTGGGGCGTCCCTCTAATTATAAAGCGCGCGTATAGGTGCATGCGTAACCACCGCTTGCGCGCGTGTTTGAGTCTCGAAGGGCAAATCGATGCGCGCGCACGCGAGGGTAGATTCACCTTTGACGGCTGGGCCAAAACTCAACTCCACGCTCGCAACCTCGATCAAACAAATCACGCCGACAAAATTTGTTCGTTTTCATCACGAACAATAAACAAAAACAATTAATTATTATTGTTGTTGTTGTAACAATTATCATTATTATTGTAATTATAAAATGTTATGTTTTTCGTTGTATTTTCACTGTTTCCGATAACAACCCTAGTGAAAAAGATCATATATAGCTCCATATATTATTAATATATTGATAAAATATATTATTTTCAGCAAATCATACATTGTTTATACATTACTTTCATATATTGACAATATATTGATCATATAAGTTCAAATATTTTTTATATATGAAGTATATATTGGCAATATATAAGCAATTTTTGAAAAAAAAATCAATATATTGTCTATGTATGGTTGATATTTTGTCCATATATTGTCAATACATTGACAATGTATTGTCTATACATATTATTTATATATTGTCAATATATCATCATTTTTTCTAGGACTTTTTCTAATAAATCGTATGATCTCTAGTAAAAAAGATCATATATTGTCAATATATTATCAATATATAGACAATATATTATTTTCGTAAAATCATATTTTATTTATACATTGCCAATAGATTGTCGATATATTGTCAATATACTTTCATGTATTGATCATATAAGTTTAAACATTTTTCATACATCAACTATATATTGTCAATATATTTTTTATATATGGACAATATATGATTATTTTTACTAGGAAAAAGAGCCACAGTTTTGGACATATTTTCTTCACAGCATAAGGAAATTCAAAATAATCGAAATTTATTTTGAGATTCAAAAATTCGTTATTTTTTTTTTAACCTGAAAAACCATTTCTGTAATTTTGTAATTTTTATAGAGAAAACAAAAGCTGGTTGGTTGGATATTTTAGAATTGGACAAACTGGGTTGAGATATTCAGCAATTTCCCAACAACAAGTTGACGAAAAATTGTTCGAGTTCCAGTGGGAATTCATTCAATTAGAAGTTAACGAGAAAAAATGTCAATGAAGTGTAACTAATTTGACGTCAATCGATTTAATTTGAAATAAAACTTCTTGTCACAATATATCCGATTACAAAGTGATGTGAAAAAGTTTGTCAACAATGTTGAGGAAAAAAAAAGAAAGAAAAAAAAAGAAAGGTAGCTGAAAAAAAGTGCAACACAATTATAAGAAGGCGATGAAATTTCACGATTTGTTATAGGCAAATGTTTTTGAACTCGGGCCGAGTCCCAGAAAGTCATAGAGAACATTTGTCCGATGATTATCGTGTGATGTAATCTAGTTCAAATCTTTAACATAATTTACAGTTACCATGGGAATCTTTGATACGATTTCGAACAAATGAATTTGTGGGACCTAATTATATAGTTCTGTTCCGTGTAATGTGTACAAATCGACCATACACCCAATAAATTCTCACTACCGGAATTTTTATGACCATCAATACACAAGTATTACACAACTTTAGATATTACAACGCATGAATATTAATAACTTAAAGGGAGCTTCTGTATGGACGAAATCATCTTTTTTAATTAGATGAAAAGTTTGTGGGAATACGAACGAAATTAAAATTTCTAAATGAAATCAGATTTTTTTCATTCGATTCTCAAATCATTTTTTGATGCAAGTGGATTTAATGATTAATTTTTTGATTTTAAGAAAAATTGATATTCAAACACAAATTTGACTTTTAAGCAACTTGAGTTTTTTAATTGAATATTTTGGGGTTATGTCAAACCAGGAGTTACCGACATCATCGATTTTTTTATGAAAAATTAATAATGTGATCATCATTATTAAGTAATCATTATTTGTTTACATCTTTTAATTAAAAATTATATGTTTTATTATGCTACGAATTTTCCTATTGTTGCAGAATCGTGCTTTTCTAAGTTCTTTAAAATGTTACCATTATTGTAATTTTAATAAACAAAGTCCAACACAGCAGAATTCACACATCACATAACAAGTACTGTTTTACCATCGGTATACTAGTTTTGTTTTTAATTTGATGTTTTTGTTTTGAATCTTCAAAATATTTGTCGCTTTCCGTTATGGTCCAGAATTCAAAAAATCATCTGCCCTGCAGCGCCAACAAAATGTAAACAAATGTGACAGAAATCAGAACTTTTGAAATCTTGAAAATAGAATGTATTATTTTATTAATTTCTTAGAACCATTTCGACAAAATTAAAGTTTTGAAAATACATATTATTATTATTATTATTTTATTTATTTTTTTTTCATACGAAACAATACTTATTTACTACTTTAGAGCTTGAACAAATTAAAATTGTTTTTTCATCGGTACAGTAGTTCATGCAGATGACGCTACGATCGCATTTGAATCTAAGAAACAAGTGTATACTCAGATTTATTTTTCAACGGTAACTTTTTCTAACCTCAAATTGCATTTTCAACAAAATCTTTTGTTTGTTTTTCAATAAACAAAGTCCTTAGGAGGATGTCTAAGTCGTGTTCGACCTACATTACCGACATTGGTGTAAAATTGTTGTTTTTGATATTTTTCAATACGAATGAACACGGGTTGTTTACTAATTTTTATACCAAACGATTCTCTCATTTTTATAGATTATTTACAAACTTAAAATGCAATAATTGATTGTAAAATCCGATCATATTTAGAGAGCACGTATTTGTTCCAAAATACTCTGAAACGGTCAAAGATTTGTCTGATTATGAATGTCATCAATATTTGTACCATTTTTTTGAGGAATTCACGAAACATTGGTTTTCACGCCAAAAGCAGGATTTAAACTTCGCCATCGACTTTTTCATCAAAATTTTCAAAATGAGTTTTGAAAACTGGAAAAAAAAAAAAAAAAAATACAAATGGTTGGAAAAAATAAAATAGTAGAGTTGAGACAAAATGAAGACGTTGAAAAATCAAGCAAACGGGCTTGCAGAAAATCTTATAGAAACTAAATTCGCGTTGAATTAAAGTGTACGTCGCGCCGGGCCAGATGCGAGCGCGGACAATTAATTAAAGAATAATTTCTTGTGTTTGAGGAACGCCGGCAGTTGGCGGCCAATTATGCCGCGGGACGAGCACGGAATATCAAACAGAGGCGATGCACACCATGCAACTATATACAGCCCCGTGTATCCGAGTTCGACGAAAGCCACTAAAGGTCGTTGAATGTGCTCGCAACGCTCTACGTGAGAAATAACCTCGCGACCCGGCGCGCGAAAAACAGCTACTTATTTCGCGGAAATGAATTTCGTTTCACTCGCCGAAGAAAGTTACACTCAACTTTGGCGTCATTTTATGGCAATTGTTCAATGTAATGGCTCTCGAATTAAAAACCCGCGCACGGATTTCGTTTATTGGATGATGAAAAGAGAAATTCGTGAATTGTGAAAGCGACGATGATATTTAAATACAAACGAAAAAAGAAAAAAAATTAAATTTCATACTTTTTGTTCGTTCAACTCTTCTAATTAATTGATTAGACATAATTTTGTTGAAAAATTTTTTTTTATTTGATGTTGTGTTATTTAACAGTAGAATCATGGCTTAATTGATGAACGAAAATGTAAAGCACCTGAGCATGCGAGATAAAATCGCAACGACGTCCCCAGAACGAAATTCGAGATCGAGCAATAATGATCGACTCATTGTTCCGTAAACTCCCCCCGGTTAATCCATTCCGATGCAAATTGGATTGAAAAACACATCAATCACCGGGAGGAGGGCATGCTGCAGGTTGTCAAAGACGAACATAATCGGTCTTTTAGAGAGCCATCACCTTTCGACTTTGTTTTTTCAATAAAAACCTGCAGCGCGGACCCTTTGCGTGAATGAGCTTGCAAAAATAAGAGTGCATCAAAAAGAGTGCCCCGATATGTCAAGAACGTGCCGGCGAGGATGGGCACGAAAATATTCTTCGTGCTCAACGCGTGCATCCAAAACAGGGGCCCCATTCAGCTTATCCAAATTAATTGGCCGTAAATTAAGCGGCTGCGAGAAGGCACCGAGAGAGAGATGAGGAGAAAGGCCCAGGGCCGCCCAAAAGGGAGGGGCCAAATGGGACCCTTTATCACGTATGTGCATGATAATTTTTGCGCCATCCATGCATGTATGGCTGAGCAGACCGAAGGAAATGTCAAAATATGGAGAATTGAAAATTGAATGTAAATGAAATGACAATGATTGAAAATGGATAAAACAGTAATAAAAGAATAACAAAATAAATCTCAAACTGGTAAAGAGACATTCTGTCTCACACCCCACACCGACAAAAATATATTTTCAATTATATTTAAAATATATATTATATAAGTATAATATATAATAAGCTTATATCTATCGTATATAAACCGTTTATATTTTGAATATTTCAAGCTGAAGATCTTATATAAATACAAATCTTTTATATAATATATATGAAAAATATATTAGAGATATATTTTTTGCATATACTTTTACGTGTGCTTTTGTCCGTGTGAGACAGTTTGGTTGTTTTCTAATTATTCATTTTTTAAATATTTTGGCTTAAATGAAATCAATTTTCATTGCAAATTGTATTGAACAAGTACCTATGATCTTCAATTTAGAAGTTATCTCAAATGTTTTGGTAAAAATGAAACTAAAATATTGTGGGAGAATATTGAGAACAACATATAATAAAATTAGCAACATACTTTAAAAATTACAAAAGAAAAATATTTTATCAATCAAATGAAAATCCGAACGCACTGATTTAGTGCAGTCCGTCCTTCTATAGTGTTAATAGAATAAATATCACACTTCCCCTTTTTTTTCTGCAATAATTGACATTTAAACAATCTCTATATAGCGCTTAGTGATAATTTCTGTTTTCGACATATTTTCACGCTGACCAATATTTTCTCCAAAAACAATTTGATATCAATTCTGATAACTATCCAAGTTCCAGATTTTGTTTTATATTTTTTAAATTTTGTTCGTCGGTCTCAACGCCATCGAGAAAACCAGACTCCTCGGTTTTCAATTTTGAAAAATTATTTAAAGCGTCTCCAAATATAGACCGTTGATAAAAGCAACCACTTTTTCAACTCCATCATATTCAACAGAATGACAAACCCGAAAAACAGTCTCTCAAAAGTTTCAAAAATGTCCACCAGATGGCAACATTAATAATATGAAAGTAACGAACCAAAAATCTAAGCAGTAAACAAACTGAACCAAAATCAAAACAAACCAAAAAGATATAAAAACAAGACTGATTTAAACGAATAAAAAAAGCTTCTCCTAAGTTCAAGAAATGCAATCACATTTTAAGGTTTTGTAGTAAACAGCCCGATAAATAATAAAAAATAATAATAAAAGAAATTTTAGAGAATGTGGATCGGATTAAAGAAAAAATAAATAATCGGCAAACTCGAGGGGTCTCATTTTTTTGGGGTCTCGGACGGCCTCCCCTGCAGGGGGCTGCCATCAGTATGTACCTGAAAAAAGGTAGAGCGAGAGAGAGTGGAAAAAAGAGTCGGGTCGCAAAAAGAGGGAGAAAAAAGGGCGACGCTATATGCTGAGACAGTAGCGCATCGACACGCCATTATGTGGCAACTGGGACTAATTTATACAAGAGGGCAACGAGGATGCGGCGCGTCAACCGGAGTTTACTTAAAAGAGAGGCTCCTAATTGGAAGCCAGCCACTGTTATTCACAATGTACCCGTGCGCTTGGACTTATGTCGCGGACAGAATTACGCGCGGCCCGCTATCGCCGGCTTCCAAGCAATCGCTAGAATGGGGGAGGGTAAAACGACCTGGCTAATTGTGGGAACCGAACTTGACTAATTGAAAAGACAACCGGGGGAAGTCAACCTTAATTGACGATTTTCTAAACTACCGTGATCCGATTTTCGGCCTGGATCTACCATTTGGACTAATGAATTTGTTACGCGGATTGATTAATGACGCACCGACGTTCCTATGGCTTTTTGTTCCAACTCTTTGAACTCGCGCAACGATTTATTATCAGGATCCAACGGAGATAAGACCCGATCTATCTCCCTCTCCAATCGGAATATTTTACTCCATTGATGATCATTGTCGTTATTTATCACTAAATATATGCCCTGTCATTCAACGTGATTTTCATTTTTCAACTTGTTTCGCGATTCTAATTTTCAAATCGTTCCTTTCTTAAATTAAGATCTCTACATGTATCGACGAATTTTCAGAAGATTACTAGAAATTATTTTGTATCAGAAATTAGTTTTTTTTTTTCAACCAGTTTTATAATTTCTCATTTGTTTTTTTTTCTCAATCGTGTGTACGAATTTTCAATCTGCACCGGGTGAACTGCGTCTGAGATACCCTTTGCCCTTTTTTTTTGGTAATGTTCCGAGAGTTGAATCGACTTGAAATTCTGTACACTTGTAGGTCATGATCAGACCTGCTCTGAGAAAAATTGGCAAGGCTGCGAAATTGACTCACATTGTAAAAAATACGCGTTGTTAACAATCGATCCTACATATTAGAATTTGATCTTTCGAATATCGCTAAACTGGTTTTCTAGAGCTCCGAAACGTCAGATTCGACATCATACCGGATGCAATGTTACTGCGCATGCGCAGTAATAAACGTTTGCGTTAGCTTAGTGCTTAGATGTTGGTTGGCGAACAACTTAATGCGAATATGTCTATTCGGAAATGATCATACAGCTCGTATAAATTGAAAAACCTTGATCTCATTATAAATATTTGAATTTGCTGCTATAGGAATATTTCAACTAATCATGAAAGATCTATCAAAATATAAAATACGTGATGATATTTTAACAGTAAAAATCTTAATTTGAAAGAACATACGAAGGCTCTATACAAACAAATGAACGCTGGGATCCGTCTTACCGACAGTCAACATTACGTTAACTGACTGCACACCATTGGGCAGATGTTTGATAAAGCCTTAGAATGTTGCTAGAATATCAACAATTACAAAAAAATGAAAAATTCTATATGATCATTTTTCTCAAATATGAATTTCTATATTTTATTTCCGTGCAAAATATAATGGATAATTAAAGCATTTGAAATATTAAAAATATATCCCAAAATATATCCGGAAATATATTGGAATTAAAAAAATGTATAAAACTGTAAAAATGAAGCTTTTATTCATTAAATTATTATTTATAATTCATGTAAATTTACAATGTTAAAATAGAAATGTAGTTTAAATTTACAAACTATTAAAACATTTTTTCCTGTAATTGCATGGAATCTTTAACGTAGGCTGATAAATTCAAATGTCTGTCATTATCGATTGGATTAAATAATTGATTCCGATGAATTATTTACTCCTATTATCGTTGTAGTACACAGTCACGAAATGCAAAAAAAAAAAAAATGCTAAAGCCTAATATATTTAGGTGGAGATATTATTGTAATTCTTGATTCGTAGAAATACTACTTCATGTATTAATTCAGTTGATGGAGTTATGATGTTTTTTTGCACATTGGGTCAACAAATAATATTTTCGTCAAAAAATTATCAGAAGAACCAAGAACCCATAAATAATTCATCATATTGAATGTTGTATTTTTTAATTGATATCAAAAACATTCCAAATTGCAATTCTTAAAAAATATTTCCTTCTGAAAAAAAGTAATAAAAGTTTTACATCTTAGTAATAAAATTCCACTTACAAAAGTCACATTTCCATAACACACTCTTAAAATGTTTTTCATAACCTACATTTTGAACGTTTGGAACACTTTTATTTCCTCGGTAAATAAAAATTACAAGAGACTAAAAGCTATAACACTCTTATTTCGTTTATGCATTCTTTTAATCGTGAAAAATTTTAAACTTTATTTTAATTTCATAACTTACAAAATGATCAAACAAAGTACTATTATTACATTTTTAATTTTAGGTTTGAAAAACTATATAATTTTTTGTTCTAAGAATCAAATCTTAATATTGATCAACGATGAAAATCCAATTAATTGAACACTGATAAGTTCACGTATCAAAATAAATAAACTCAAATACGAGATTTAAAAATTGCCAATAAAATGTGTGTAAAAGGGAACGAAGTTTGCATGCACGTCATTTGAGCGACAAGTTAATGAATTCAAGACGCGCGAAGGTGCGAGCGATCTCTTTGTCTTTCCCTCTCTCCTTATGTCACTTTGTCATTAACGCCCATCACTGGTGTCGATACCAAACGGGCGGTCATGCAGCCGCAATTTCTGGAAATTCGCAGTTTGTGCTTCAATGTTCCAATCTTCCCTTTAGCACACAACCCCGCGCCTGCGTCCAGAGCTTCGCCACCGGCTTGCAACCACCGAAATACGCAACACCTTCCAACCCGACTCAGTCGCGCATCGTCGTTTGTCAGCGACGACGAAGCTCCCACAGCTCACCGCGGTTTCGTTCCTAACGTTCCGCCGACCATGTGACACCGGCTTTCCCAACGTTCAAAGTGTCACGACCTGCCGCTCCGTTATCACCCGATCCAAATTACAATTTTGAGTCAAAATATTTGGTTCGTTATTTGTCAGTGCCTTTTGTAACAATCTTCAAACTCTTCTCTTAAACATTTTGTTTTCCTCGAAATAACCGAATCAGATCGGTGATAAAATAATAACGTCTTGGAGTGGAAAAATTTGAGTTGCCGTTTTTCTTCTTTGTACAAAACCTTCGACGGTTTTGTGATGTGTCAGGTAATGTTTTGATGGTTGATGATGATGATGTTATTTGTTTGGATTGTTACGTGAAAAGTGACGTATGGGGTAGGTGAGTGATGTGACAATGCAGCAGAGAGGAAGGCCTTGTGATTTTTCGCGCTTTGCTTTCTCGGCCCTTCTCTTTCTTCTAGTCCTGGGATCCAGCCACGGTTATTACAACCTCTTCATCAGCAAGTCTCAAGTTAAAGAACTTTTGGGTAAGCTTCAGCTTTGTCATTAAACCACTCAATTAATCACTCTCGTTGGCTTGCTTTTGTTTTCAAACTGTTTTCAACAATTATTATTCATATTCAAATATTTGCCGTTCTATTAAAATTTGATCAATTAAAACATTTGAAATTAAAAGTTGAACGAATATTAGCAATTTAATAATTTTTTCGCCTCTTATAAAAAATGCGTTCACCGATAATTCGTATTTGTGTGTGTTTTGATGCTCAGTGTTTACAATCGGTAGTCACAAGTTTCGAATCTCGCGTTGAAATAAAATCAAAATACGAACGACGATATTACGTTTATTGAAAAATTATTAAAATTGAATTGAGTTTAAAATTCAGTTTGATGGAGTTATAAGAATGAAAATTGAATATCACTTTTATTTGATTGATTTAAAAAATTAATGCTTTTTGCTTAGATAAAATATTTGATGTATGTTTGTGCAATTTATTTTTTAGTTTTGCTCGTGCGATTGAAATAAATATGGGCAATTTCATAAATTGACCGACTTGAGCGATAAATTTTTCATACGCATATAAAACTTTACAACACTTTTTATTTGATTTGAATTTATATTTTTGATCATAAAACAAAATATAGCGCAAATGTCATGCACAACTGAAATTTTTCGAAAATAAACTTTCGAATTGAAATAATTATATTTCAGAGTTTACAAATTTTCACAACAGTGAGAAAAAAAAAGAACGAAAAATTAATTCAAAAAATTGAAAAGGATTTCGAACAAACGTCGAAAGAGAAAATTGTGTAACTTTTTATTCATGTCTTTGATGAAGCTGTGTTAAGTTGAAATGAAATATATTTTTATAAGCTCAAACTTTCGCAACGACTTTGACGTGCAAAATTTCTTTCAATACCTCAATTTAAATCCGTCGACGAAACCGATTAATCACAAATTGGTTTCAACATTTCCGTTTGTTTTTCCTTTCATCCAGCGACCTTTTAAATTCAAGCGAAAAACGCATCTCAAAATGAACCGGTGCTCAGTTTTAATTTACTTAATCGAAAACAAGAACTTCCATTCTTTTTTTATTCCCATTTTGCACCTTTTTTTTTGCATCCTCGCGCGGAATTATTTAAACCGATCGATTCCGTTTTCTCTTCAACTCTCAACAGCTTTCATCGTTTATACATCAGTGTTCTTGTAGAGGTTAAAAGCGTTTTCGAAAAAAAGTAGCATTCACACTGTTTGACAGACACTCATAGCGCTGAGTGTCATTTCAGCAATTTGTGGCACGAGTCGGTCGATTCGTTGGAAAGCGCACACGCGCGAGAGTACACATGCGTGATTCCTCACCCCATATTACTTTCTAGTACCCCATGATTCATACCATCTCCGACGAAACTTTTTCATATCACTTCAATTTTTTTTTTTTTTTTGTTCTGTTAAATATATATTTTCATCCAGTTTTCATATGTAGAAAACGTTTTTAATTTATCACATATCTCACAAATGTGCATCTATGTTTGTTTATTCATCTCTTTATGGCTTTCTGGCAGCGTTTTCAGCAAGGGGAAAAAAGCGAGAGTTACAAAATAGAAGCCCGGGAGGAGACGAAAAAAAAATGATTCCCCGTAAGCATTATTAAAAATATTGCAAGTTGGCCGGGATGAAATTCCGCAAGAATGATGTTGGGGAAATTGCGGCATCGGGTTTGCTTTCAATTCCGCGCGGCCAGATGTGTGAAATGGTAAAGACTCGGCGGGTATAATCCACGGCAAAACGGGAATAAGTGAATAGCTTATTGCGAGAGGCCGAGAAACTTTTTTTCCCCCTGTCGGTGGGTCGTCGCGACAAAACAGCCGTGGTATCTGCAATTTGAGAAAATAGAACGCGCATCTTACCTTTTATGTGCCATTTTTTTCTCCTTTTGTCGAACGCATCGCGTCCTCTCCGTGCGACGAAAGTTTCTTACGAAGTAAAGTCATTTCGCTTCGGCAATCTAAGTTAAGTGACTTTCGAGAGCTTGCGAGACGAAACTCGACCGTCCTTCGCGCTGGTCTTATACTTCCTTGACGTTTTCCGAGGAGCAACCCTTCCAGTCTAAAATCAGAACCAAAACCACAGAACACGTGAGATTTTGCTAGAAAAAAAGTCATGTGGAGATGTTATAACAAAAGTAGCGTTATAATATCGTTGTACTGATGGTATTAATAAAGTTATATATTTATTTTTATTTGTCTCAGTTTCAAAGTATTCTTCTAAAAATAAAGAAAAGTTTTTCAACAAGCATAATTGAACAAATTCTTTTTCATGCCAGATTGTCTACAGGTTATATTGAAAATTTTTTAATTCTCTTTTAGACTTGCCATTTAGCAGGTATAATTATTTATTTCATTAAATTTAGTTCAATTAGTTTAAACATTTACAAAAATGTGAACAAATTTTTGAAACTTAAAAATGTAAAACTTTTTTATATTGCCTTTAGACAAAATAATGTGGGTTTTTAGTGAAATTATTAGAGTGCCACATTTATCAAATTGCCACATTTACCCTTACTGTGCAAACATAGTTTAATAAAATGAATCAAAAATATACTATCGAGTCGGAATTATTTGACTTCGATGATGCCTATGTTCAGACATAGAACCAGGCAGGAATCAATTGCAGACTTCGTTATTGGCACTCGCTATTTGACCATCTCTCGTTGCATAATAATCATTCAAAATTTAATTTTCAAATACTAAAATATTGGCTAATTGGCTTAATATCAGAAATGAGATCCGGCGACAGTGTCGAATCGGTCGAAACCGTTTTCAATTGTCAATGATTTATTGATTCTATTAATTAAGTCGAATTCAATTTCCATAATTACGTTCAATTTGATCGAACGTGTGCGCGGCAGCGTAATAATTGAAAAAGAGAATTTACACCGTTGCACACAGGGCGAGTTTCGCCCGAGAATTCGTGCGCGTTTTTTTGTACGCGATAAATATGTTTGCAGACGGGAAATCGCCGAGAGTTTTAATTAAACGTACTTTCGTCAGTTTTGTATATTTTCGTTATAAAAAATTATTTATCAAAAGTCTTCGTGCACTGCCCATTTTGTTTTAATTGCGGTTGCAAACAAAAAAAAAAAAAAAAGAACGAGAGATTCCGTGTGCGTTTTGATAAATTTTGTTTCTGCGTTTTCAATCAGGTTGTGTGTGTTTTGTTAGCTGACCGTGAATTTTCCACTGGCGCCGGCAAAGAAGCGTTAGCCGTGCTTCGACCCAACGAGTAATTGACACAGAGTCAGATTGATTTTTAATTTTCTTCGACAATCGTAACATACCGCTGAGTTCGCGTTTGTTTTGTTTGCACTGTTTTACAAACGAATTCACAACTGTATCGCGCGATATATGCGCGCCAAAAATTGCATCAATTTTGTATCGTGCTTATCAGGGAATATTTTTTTTTAACGCTCGCCTCTGCAAAATGTCATGTGTAAATATGACCGAACAATTAAAACCCTCGTTAACGCAATTTTATTATTCGCGCATTAAACGCGATGCCCAGCGCCTCTTCTTCTCTCATACAAAATTTACATGAAAAAAAAGAAAGGGGTGAAAAATGCTTTGAATACACACTTTCGTCCATTTTTTTTGTTGGAGCACTTTTATTTCAGATCCAACGGACGAATTTATTGTCTATTAAAAATTTAACGAAACAATTTTTGAAATCAAGAAATTTTCATTTACAAAATACAGAACAATGCACAAGTAGAACAAAAGGCAGGTTGAACGCGTTTTTTTGATTCGCAAATTTGGTTTTACAAATATTGCTGCTATTTTCATTCTCGGAATTTCAGATTGTACATTTTATTTTGAAAATTTTTCTATCGCCACTTAAAAAATTTGATGTTGCAA
This sequence comes from Trissolcus basalis, assembly GCA_025266255.1. Lineage (NCBI taxonomy): Eukaryota > Metazoa > Arthropoda > Insecta > Hymenoptera > Scelionidae > Trissolcus > Trissolcus basalis. Next base: position 67,039 of record JAAMPD010001099.1, on the reverse strand, counting down.
ATTTGATATTACAAATTGTATACTACAAATTTTATCTCTAGAGGTTTGATTTGCAATTTTCGTCTGGTTGGTTATTTTTAAATTGCATATTTTGATGTAAATAGAATTTTCATGTAAAATTATTCCACAAACCGGCGATCCATCATCCCAAATCACAGTTGGGAGCAACAAAAATTCATGCGTAAGCATAATTATATAGATTTCGTATTGTTCTATTAAGCGTACGAGTTCTATCATCGATCGTGAATAAATTTATAATTACATGGCGTTACTAGGCGGGTCGTCATTTGCGCGAGAGCGCGTATTAATTAATCCTGCTATCGCGGGTTAAGCGCTTTGCAATAACGCCACATTAAAGAGACACGACAGAGGATGTTATGCTGGGCTCTCTCAGCCATAAACCATGGCGGTTTGCACTATCTCCCATCCAGATCTGAGATTTCTGCTTCAACATACAATGTGACCAAAGTTTCGTCCTGATTTCTGTTTGTGCTTCAAATATCGATGCAACCGGTGCAATTGTGCATGTCCACCTATATGATTCAAGAGTCCTTGCAAAATTAGCGCTCATCCAACCAGAAAGGTGTGGTTAAACATCTTTGAACAAAGTGGATCAAAATGTCGAGAAGCTACCTTCTCATCATTTTGATCAAATTTTTGTCGCAAATAATCAAAATGAAACCAAAATTTTTTTGACCAATCGAACAAATCAAATCTAAATGAATATTGATTAATTAAAATAATTAATTGAATTAATATAATTGAATTGAATAATTATTTTTTATATTTTCGAGTTTTTATACTATATTTTTTACTAATAATATTTTCACTAGTAAATATCGCATTTTTGTTAATACTCAAAAATCTCCTTTTAGACAAAATTTTATGGGGTAAAGTTTTCTGATCAAGTTTTATACGTTTTCGTACTAAGGTTAATGCGAAAATAAACGGCACGGTTTTTCAGTTTGATATAAATTTTTTTCCATCATGTTCCAGCAGTCGGAATTAAAGTTATTTATTTGAGTTGCATTCCCTGGTAGCAAAATGAATTCTTTCAGAATACACATCCACATCAACATTGCCTCCACACAAGTTGAAATTAAATTTTCGCAATTCACCGTTGCTCGACTTTTTGGCAGACAAGCTTTTAACGTTATATGCATATTGATTTTTGAAACATAACCATCGAGATGAATTCAAACGAAAATTGTTACGACCTTTCGTTTTGCCAGATGTGTAGTTCCGAATGAGTCAATTGCGTTTCGTTTCATCGCACTCTTTACGATGAAAATTGAAACAATGTCTTGTCAATCGAACCGTAATTACTAAAAAAAATTTTTAATTATAAATTGTCTATTGAGACACACCGAAGAGTGTTTTAATTTAAATTTAAAAAAAGTGTCTTAATTAGAACACTGACTTGACGTTAATATGTTGTAGGAAATGATTCGAAAAAATCGACAAAAAGTGTCTGGAGACAATTGAGTCTATCTATCTTTGACTGAAATATGAATCGACAATTATATTTTCGTTTCCAAGATCTTTCTCTTGCAGTTATTATAAATTGAAGTCGAAAGAGATGTTTTAATATTAATTGATATTTCTTTGTGACACATAAGAACGACATTTAATACTATTAATTAAAAGTCACTGTGGCTCTGGATGTGAGCACTCGAGTGTTATTTCTCACATGGTACAAAAGTTGAGATTGAATGTACGAAGCTGTTTAGAAAATGATCGATTGTTGAAAATAATAGTTTGCCTGCACTTTAAATTACTTGCCTAAGTTGCATCTTTTGATGTTCATAACGATGTTCAGTTATTCTGTGTGTAACGAGAGCGTCGAGCACGGGATGGTTCGTTTGACGTGAAAATTGATATTCAACATAAACGCTGACGTTGCTGCTTGCGTTCTCGTGATTTGAAATCCGTATAAAAGTCAAACAATTTCGTATTCGAATAAAAAATTTTTCGGCGATACTTTAATCAATCAAAAAAAAAAGTCACGGAAAAATATCTTTTTAAATAAAAAAATCTTATACTAAAAATACATTTTTTATAGTGCCCACGTTGTTGAAAATAAAATTAAAGTTACAAAGAAAATTGAAGGAACAAATGCACATTTTTCACAAGGTTCACATTTGTTTCCAGTCACGTGATAGAAAGATTCTAATAGGCATTGATAGGAAAACGATGGTCGTAATGTACAAGATATCTCAAAGTTGCCCAACGAATCGATGACATCGCTTTATTCACGAGGCCATACTGTACGCGCCACTTTTTTTTTCACCAATACATATGATCGGGAGGCGACGTGCCTTGCGAGCCTAGTCTACTGTATTTATTGACCATTTGTTCGGTCTTCAACTAAAATTAATTCAGAGGGGAGTTAATGGTACCCTCTTACAGCATTGTACCATCCCTCTAAGAGTACATAGACGTGCTCATAAATTCTATTACTTTTATCATAAAAGTAGCATCGTTTTATAAAAACTAGGGGGCTAAGACATAAATTAAATCTATTTTTCACAACCACAATTATGACATATAAATAATAATGATATTAACACAATATAATATTTCTATCATATAACACTATTAAATTAATATTATAAGTTTATATTTCAAGTTCGTGTGGTAGATATTAGCTACATATTACTTCGGAATTATTTTCATTTTACAGTATAAAATATTTTCCGAGTCTTATTAATAAATCCAAGCAACGTATTTGATATAAAATAAATAAAAAATTTAAAGTTCATTAGACTATAAAGAAAAATCTTATAGGAAACATTTTTATCAGAGAAATTATGAAATTATTATTCAAAATAATGAATTTATATAACGAAATATGAAAAAGTAGTATTTAAAATAAATGATCATAAACAGTACATAAATTTAAAAATGTTTTAATGTATAATGTCCAAAAAATATTAGACATTTTTTCTAGAGTTAGACGTGGCAGCGATAATTTTTTTTAATAGAATATAAGAAGATAAGTAGAAGACGAAATGCTTCTCTAGAAATAAGGCGTCTAAGAATTATGTCCCTGACAAATAGTTATAAACGTGAAATATCGTTGCTTCCCTTAATTACCGATAAATAAAAACTTGTTTAGTCGGCATATTTCAAATGTTTCAATCACGTCGCACTTTTATAATTTTATTACTCTCGCGAATCCTTATTTTGCATAAATTTTAGAATTGCTGTTAATCTAAAAGTTTTCTGACGTTCCCTGTAAAAAATCTTCCAATTTTTCACCTTTTCTAAATGAAAGCAAAAAAGGGAAAGCAGGTCCTCCAGAGTAGACGTACCATTTCCACCGAGAGAAATAATGCTCGGTGGAGAAATGTTCTGGGATTTTATTTTGATTCGAAAGAGAAACGTTATGCCTGATCATTACACAGGAAAATTGGTGCTGATTTCGTGAAATATGTCGGGAAATACTCTCCGTCAGTTGGGTTTGAGAATGAAGAGAAAGTCAGGCTGCGCACGGAAAACAGTGTACGGATGGTTAGACAAAAAGAGCGACAGGAAGGGTCGGCGACAGACGTAAGTTAGGGGCGGTCGATTGACGAGCGCGGGTACAGCCGAGTGACACACCTCGTTGCGACGAATAAAATCAACCGCGCTCTACGAATTGTGAAACTGTCTACTCCGAGCCACAATAATCCTATAAAATCCTTGCGATTGGTCGTCGGCATCCGCGCCGGGTTATACCCAGTTTTTCAACTCTCTTTTCACTTTGTTACACACACTTTTCAGTCACCTTTCACACGGTAACAACGTTTGTGGATCAGAATATAAAAAAATGAATCGGTACAGAGCAATTCATTATGGCATGTTTTAATCGAATTGAGTTGGGATCCCTCGTAACAGATTATCGGACTCTTCATTATAAAGAAAACAATAATTTAGGGTTACGAACAATTTTTAAAATTACAAATACAAATGGATATTACGCAAAAGTTATCCCTCACGGACGAAAATTTAAACAGTAAAATATATTTTAATTTATACTCCATATTGTCGCTTCTTATATAAAAGATGTTTATATAAAATATATGTTTTATATATTATATTTATTTTACAAATTTATATAATGGTATTTAAAAAAAAATATATACCATATATGGTCCGTATTTTCGGAAATATATTTATATAGAAAAAAATTTTTTTTTATTTTCAGAATATATTTTCGTTCGTGAGGGCTAGTTGAAAGTACAAATTTACTAATCAGAATATGCATATAGTAAAATACACATCAGATTTAAATTAAAAAACCAAAGTTCATAACCGAGATTTGAACACTCGACTCCAGATTGGTACTCCGCCTCTTTAACCACTGCTATACCGAACGCGTTTTCAAAAAAATCATCCCATCATTGTTTACCGGTCATGAATTTCCGTTTCGATTGAATTACAAAATAATTCCTAATTAACAAGGTGTTTCCCATGCAAAACTGATGAAGAAAATCAATTCAATCGACCGGGTCAAATTTTTAATTCGATAATTGAAAGACCGAATTCGAATCGCGTGTTGTTTGAATACGAATAAGGGCGATCCAACCGCTGGCTGATTAAGCCCGGATTAAATTAGTTATCCGGAATGATTAGTGCAGATGTTGTGATAAGTCGTTGTCGCGAAAACGTTCGCATAATATCTACTTAATGCAAATCGCATTTGAAAGTTCGTTCCACCTACCTATAAGCCGGTGCGCCAACGTGAACCAACGAGTGTGCTTTCGTGCTTCGAAGACATTGAAATTGCTCTCTGTGTGTCTGTGAAGGATTCCACTGTGGCATTAATAACTGAACTTTGTTTCACAGTGTGAGAACAAGAGGGGGGGGGGTGTATACGTGCGGCATATATTTTGCACAATTTTCCGTTGCAGTTGTTTCATTACCAGGAGTACGTGCGAATTCGTTACTGTGCGTTTTAGGCCAACTAGCTAAACAATGCTTTGAACTCAAGGAATTAGCGTTTTAATATTTTAGTTGCTCGCCTGCATTGTTGAAGAGTGCAAATCTCATTTCAAACTCGAGACCAAATGCAGCGCGGAAATTTTCAATTCAACCTCCCCGAGTTTCAATAAATTATTTTTCATTCAACGTTTGCAATTGAGGAAAACGCGTGACCGAAAACGTCGCTGTTGGTGTTGATCTTGTTGAATATTAAACTTTCGAGTTATTCTTCCCAAGTCGAAACAGGTTTGGCAACGCACAAACAAAAGTTTGTTGGAAGCATTCGGGAAAACAAACTGAAGTTTTATAAATAACAACAAATACAACTCCTATATGACGATTTCAAACATTTATCATCAAACAGTCTGTTGATACTTTTTATAAAGATTAATTTCGAAATAAATGGTACTTAAAAAAATAATAATGAACAAAAAAACAAATTCAAATTTACAGATGAACAATCGGAATGAAACTTTGAGGAAACCTGTTCGCGCGTTTGTTTTCATTCAAAAGAAAAGTTTTCGTTTCATTCAATCATTCATACGCAAGTTGAATAACAGAAAAAGGTTGGCTTAAAAGTACTCTTTTTAAAGCGTGAATATAGAGAACGCACGACGTTTCAGTAGTCTGATTAAACACGTATATCCGACGTTGATAAATACGAGCGGCACTCGCGACCGAAACTTTGCGCCATTTAACGCGAACTTGGATGTTAGGACCAATTGTTGTTCGAGCGTTCATTGACGGCTGCAACAAACTCGTTACGCGTCGTGTCGACCAAGCCGAAACGATTCGAAGCACGGTGCTAATTAAAAGGGCGAAGAGTTAATTGAATATTAAGAACATCGCTGAAAACACTGCGAGAACAAAATTTGTTCCGAGATGGGGCTCTCGATGCTTTTAATTAAAGACAAACATTCCCCGCAGTCGACGAGGCACATCGTCGGAAACAAGCGATCATTACACGCTTTTCTCGTCCGCCGAACTTCCTCCGCCGACAACCCTCGATCTGAAATCGCGACAAAGACAAATGTATACTTTCGTTCTTGTTGTTTATTTTTATTTTATTTTATTTTATTTCCGTTTTCATCGTTCTCGTCACGGTAACACGCGAATTTGCGATTCGCCACAAGCCAGAGAGGTAGTTTTTGAATGTTTTAGGATCCGTTCGTTTTTGAGTGCTGTGGGATTTGAAAAACGAAAAACGGATATTGCCAAATCCTTTGCAGTCGCAGCAATTTCGTGACAAGTGCCGAATCGTGATCTGGAGATGTACAGTCGATGGCAAAGGTTTCGTTTTTCGTGCCCACGTATCCATATTATTGGGGCTTATCAAAAAGTTGAGCTTTGACGATCAAACCGATGTCTAGGAATAAAGAAATCTTGGCATATCAGCCAACTTTTTATCATGCTCATTTTTCATATTGATTTTTCTTCTTTCTTACATCGATTAACATTTTTTTCATCAGCGATTCATTTTTCTAAGAATATAGTTCAAATGTTTTTGTTGCTTCTAATAACTTTTCATGAAAATTAAACAATAAATGTCAACCGTATATACCAAATTATATATTTTTCTTATATTTTGATTTATAAAGGATATTATCCAAATAATTTTACTAACGAAAAAAAAAATTGATATGAACTTATCAGTTTCAATACATTTTACTATATAAGAGCATATGGATTTTATGGTACGTATATTTCAGTAGAAAAATGGTTTGGGAGTGTTTCTAATGTTCTAATTTTGTATGAAAAAGTGCCAATCCCAGAAAAAAGAATAAAATCATATTGATTTATACAACACACAGACAATAAAAACGGAGGGACGATGTCATTTGAGATAAAACGAGTTACTTGACTTGAAATTGCTTCGTATATTTTTTTAATTGGGAGGAATACACTACAAATTTTGCCGCTAAACGAGTAACACGTCAGAGATAAAAAATGTCATTACAGCAAAAATAAAGTGCTGATAAAGATGGTATTCATTAAGTTAATGTACTTAGGACTCGTTAGGGGACTAAACAAATCCAAAGAGGCGTTCAATCGTAAATCTGACCAAACGTACAACCGGGGCATTTGGTGCTCTCATTTTTATCAGCCGAAATGTTCGCTATTTTGCCCAACGATCCAGCTCTATCCGTCCAAAATAAAAACGCTCGACTTTAATTAATATGACTAACAAATTCACAAAAATCGCTACAATTCACTTCGCTTGGATGTTAATAATTGATTCAAAGTTGGGAGGAAGATGTTTTCAGGTACTTCCTGGGGATACGTCATTTTTGATATACTTTGTTTTTGTTAAATAATAAATGTACCCGGTCCGTGGTAAGCGTGCCGAAGAGTGAAAGTGGAGGGACTGATTAGGATCAATGTAATACAGAGAGTAGTTGTCGGAGGGTCCTGTAGCCAAGGGTTAAAACATTATAATTTATAATTCACACGTTTTGGCTCAAAACAACGAATAAATTATTCCAAAGTAGATGAAAAACCATGAAATTATATAAAATTTTTGTTTTCTCAATCTAGTGAAGAATCACCACGCACGGACGAAAATATAGTTTGAAAATATAAACAAAATATATTTTTCGTATGTAAAATATATATTCCAGCAATGAGTATAATATTTGTTTTATATTTTGTTTACGAATTTCATTATATAAATTTATAAAATATAAAATTAAAATATATTTTGTACATAAAATTTATAAAAGCGGCAATAAGTATAATAAATTAAAAAATATTCCATCCGTGAAGGACTATAACTTTTAATTTTCTATTACTTTCGTACTGGTGCATTGTTCTGTTTTGTACATAATTTTTTTTTTCTTGTATAATTTTCCCGATGTTTTTGTACATTGAAGATAAAAGGTTTCATGATTATCATATGAATCGAAGCATGAGTGTTATCTTAGAAATTCGATTTTCCCGTTGAACCTCGTGTCTTAATTGTAAGACACGTTGAGACTGTAATAAAGGGATCAGAGCATTGCATTAGAGGGCGTATAGTCGCAGATGAAACGTGTTATAACGTGCGCTATGTATCTTTGTTTAATCGAAGCACAAATAAACGTGATAGCGCGCTCAAGAGCACATATTGAATCGATCCCGCAGAATGCTCCGGTCCGGGGTAAGACGCTCCGTTGAGGATACTATAACGGAGTCACCAGGGAATGATGGGGGTTAGAAGTTAAAGTAAACACATTAAGGATACAGCATATCCAGCTGAAAGACATCCTGTCCAATGGACAGATCCGATATTATGTAACCCAAACTATCCCACCTTGTATGTGAGTCCGTAGACAAGCAGGGTGCGCACTTTTTTTTTCAGTAATGCCAAGTTCTTCCTTGTACTCTCCCCTGAGCCTTGCTTGACTTTGCTTATTCATAAGTCAACGTTTCACTCAGCAGATGTTTTTTTCTCCTCTTTAAAGTTACTTTTCTCCACATGAATTATACAATCGTATAATGGCTTATGATCCCTGGGTTATAACTGATTGAAACATGTTCAACGGAACAGAAAACAAAAGAACGCCAGAGTTAGAATGTTTATTTATCCATGAACAGGAATTTTCCGTGGGAATTAATAAGATCCATCAATTATTAGGCTGATTATCGAAATATATCAAGCGAATTAAAATTAATTAAAATATTTTAATAAAATATTGAATGAAAATGATTATTGGAATTTCATTTTCTTCTGAACAATTGCTCTGAGGAAATAATGAATGAATATACGGTTTAGGAAGCTAAGTGTATACTTTGCCCGCACGGATGAAAATATATTTTTTCGTGTATAAAATATATTCCTACGATAAGTAAAATATTTTATTTATATTTTTTTAATAAATTCTAATGTATAAATTTATAAAATATAATATAGAATATGTTTAGTATATAAAAAATATAAAAAAAACGGCAATAAGTATAGTAAAATAAAATATATTTTGACGGATATATTTTTATCCGAGTTGGTGATAAATCTCATAATTACACATTCTTTTCCTCTGTGTACATGGAGTAATTTTTTCAACGTTTCTTAGGAAATCTTAAAAAAAATTATTCTATAGATTTTGAACTCAAACTAATGAATTCAAATGAATCAAATCATTGAGTTACAAATTAATAAAATATAAAATATTTGCCACATGTATGATAGGAGATTACAATATTTTCAAGACGTCTTTTGTGATAACTCGAGTCAAACTATAACTTCGTCATTTTTGCTGCAAAATCGCTTTTGAAACTGACAAACAATTGCGTGTTATCAACCGTGTGTTATTCTTGACGCGCCAACAGTTTATGCATATAAAGGAAACGGTTTTTCGCAAATCGGATTGAAAAGTTTAAATAAAATATCAGCTATACGTGATGCAGGAGAAATTGCTGGAATATCACAGCGTTTACCGTATGTGCTCAATTTTGACATGGGGCATTGCAACCGAGGTTCGCATCAGTAAAGAAAAACACGAACATCTAACGCCCAGTTTTTGTTTACCCACAAAAAGATTCTTCTGGGACAAGAATTTTGCACCGGTATATTTTTTTGCCTTATTTTTGCGATAGACTGTCGCATGCGTGGATGCATGCACTGTTTCTCTGCTGCAATGCAGCCCCGGCTAAGAGGTAAGTGGGACTAGAACTGAGTAGAAAATCGTGTCTAGCATATGAACGAGGCCTAATGCGTTACTGGTCTCAAGTCCGGGGTGTGGCACTGTCTTAAATGTATTCCACCGTAGTTGCACCTCTCTCTGCTTTATAGACTCGGAGATGCATTGAAAACACGAAACGCAATGTTCGCCTGTGAATCTCATCTTCTTAGTAACTATCTTTGATATGCGCGACTTGCCGACGCATAGCAATGAGGCTCAACTTCGCTTCTATGATCCATATTAGCTTTAAGTTAACTGATTCGCTTTCCCTACATGATCCGGTGCTTATACTTGCAAAAATGACTTCTTGCATCAGCCACTTGGAACAGGATCAGTGGATTAGTAATCGAAAATAATGACCAAGAAGCGGTTGAAATTTGTAATCTAATTTGAATTGAACAAAAATAAAACTCCGCACAAAAATTGATCGTTATCGTTTTTAAAAATCCTGAAAAAAAGCATATTTTTCAAACCAATGATTTCTGTTCACGGAGAGAAAAGTTAATTCATTTATAATTTGATAATTTTTATCAGAATCGGTATAACTGTTATATAAGTGAGGGATAGAAATCATTTTGAAAATATTTTAATATAAATTTGAAAACATTTAATATAAATTATTCAATTTTGTGGTATTTTTAATTGAAAATTTTAATAATTTTCATCAAAAATGGATTTTGTTCTTCAACTGTAAAACTGTTTGGTAAAAATGATAAAAATTGTAATAAAAATTATTACAACATTGATTGAAATGTTTCGACAAAAGAAATTCATTTTTTGTGAAAAATGAATTTGATTAAATAATATTTTTAATTTTTGCAAAAAGTTTTGACGGTGAGCTTGAATTTTAAGAGTTCAAAGTAACAATATTTCATATACATTTTTTGCAAAAAGTAAAAAAATTCCACTTCACAAATGTATAGATACCATAATCATTATTTAGTTGGAAAAATATAAAAATGAAATATTTGAATGAAGAAACGAAGCTGTGTAGTATGAAATTTAAAATCACTTCGAAACATGAATTGATGCCAGTGAACCACACGTGTTTCCATACCACTTTTTTGGCTGCAGTCAGCGAATTTGAAAGTTTCCGTACAAAAAAAAAATCGGCGCCAGGGCATTGCAAATTTTTTCGTACCGTCTTCGTACTTCTAAAATACTTTGGAGACAGCGGGAAAAATTTTCCACAAACTATCGCACACACTAGACGATTGAGTGTGCGTTATAACTTGCAGTCATGCAGACGCAAGTAAGATAGTGAATTGCGTAGTCATACGTGAAGGCTCACGGATGATTCAAATCCCGCAGGAAATTCAGATCCTCGGGGAGATATGTCTATCTGGGAGATTTTCGTCGGAGCACAAGGGTGTCGCAATTCTGTTCATGAACTGTCAAAGAAAGATATGTACAGTTAAATACACCTACGAGTATACACACTTTAAGGGATGCTACACACTGGGGCTACGGAAATATGCACAGCGATCCGCATAAGAAATTCCGTCGAGTGCATTTGAATTGTCAATGAATCATTAATGGATTACGATTTGCAGCGAACTTTCTCTGACAAGCTTAACGATTGATGTTTCACTGAGCCAATTTCAGATACTGCGATGAAGAGTTTTTGGTGGTTGAATATATTTGCCATGCTGATTCTTTCACTTTATATACTGAAAATGAAAATCTATTCGAATTCTACTTTTGTATTTTATTCGAGGAATTAAAAAAAATCTTCAAATAATTGGTTAGTTACTGATAATAACAATTAACAATTAATAAATGGAAATATTTTTGGAGGCTTATTTAACCTCGAGCAAACGAATAAAAGTCGGTGTTTCAAAAAAAAAAAAGTCAATTTAGATCTCGTGAGAATACCAAACATTGTGACACAAAATAAAATATCAGGCGATTTGAATGAATTCAAAGAATCGCTTGGTATATCTTTTATTACGTTTGAATATTTATTATCAACGTAGAATCAACATTCATTTTTTTGAACACTAACCTATCTGCTGCAAAAATTGCCCATTAAGACACACAAAAAAGTGCCTCAAATCGGTAAAAGTGTCTTGAAAATGTAAATATTTAAGACACTCAACGTCTCAAATTAAAACACTAATGGTTAAACTCAATGTGTTATTTGATAAGCCTTCAAAAACGTCCTAAAAATAACTAAAAAATTGTCTTAATTTAAGACACTTTTACAGTGTCAGCGCCATAATTATTTTACAGAATTCTTTTTGTCATCTAATTGATTAATTGAATAAATAGACAAATGTTTGTTCAAAATTGTCAAGTTCAAAAATTGGAGAAAAAATGTTATCAGTTGAATATTAACAAACTGTCAAATTCTTTTGTTTCAGGAGTTGAAGCTGAATTGTACTACGTAAGAGAAGGTGTGGTAAATACGTACGCGATGAAGTTCGAAGTCAAGGTTCCAGCCAATGTGACGGACTTAAAATTCTCTTGGCAAAGTCTTGTAAAGCATCCGGTAAGATTTAAACAAATCTCTCATTTTTTGTTTTTCTAATTTTTCTAATTCACATTTTTTCACATCTACAAATAATATGGACAAGTTTCCAATATTTTGTATTTGTATTTTTTGTTATAATTAAATTGTTGAATAACAAATCATATATTTCTACTGAACTTAAAAAAATATTTAATCGAATAAAATATAATTAGGACTTGAAATGTTCCAAACATTTGTCAAATTGAAAGAATGCATTTTTTTTCAACGGTCGTGCAAATTCGTGCAACTTTTTGGAGTTTCGCGTGGCGCATAGTTTGCTTAGCTAAAATCACGATCTGCACGTCGAAATGAAGTTGTGTAAACACGAGTAAAGAGAAAAATGCTTCCACTGTCCATTAACAAGGCTCGAAGCAACAATGCGGAATAAAGTAAACAAGCCGACAGCACAGCAGTCTGGCTGAACCGCGAGGCGTGGAATGCGTTGATCGCACCCCTCTTGTCCCCCTTGTGCAGCCTGACGTTCATGTGGCTAAACACAAGGGCGTGGAACGCAATAACTTATTACGCTGGAATTAATACTAATTATGCGCTACTTGTGTGGGATTTCATTGTCGTTTACTATCAGGGTGGATCTAATAATTTTTCACCCGAATCTGTTAGGGTTATGTAATAGGTTTTCGAGCATGAAATTGAATTAGACAAAATTGAAACCAAATACGACAATAATGACAAGTTATTATAATTTCAAATGGAAATTTCTTGTGTCCCGAATGAAACTATATTTATTCAGTTTTTTAATCAAAATTTAAAAGCATTACAAACGTTGATTGTGCGGACAACTTTTAATTCACAAAAAGAGAATTCGTTTTGTGTCTTTGTAAATTATTTTTGGTTTTTGTTCAGTGTTTTTTTTTATCTTCATTGTTCGTTAGCTACAGTTCGTCATGTGCGATACAGAAAGAATAACACGAAATAGTTCTTCATAAGATTATATTTATGTTTTCCGCGCGAGTATGTGAGGATATCTCGTTTCGCATTTGCAAATATTTTCATCCGGTTAAATGTTAAGAAGCATCGTATATAGGATACATAGAATAAAACGTGGGATTCCTTTTTTCCCCCGAGTGCTTCACGTTAGTTTCGTATAAATAACAGGTTAGACAAGAACATGCACGAAGTAAAAAATACTTTTCAATTTTATCTCTCCTGTTTCCTAAAAAGCACGCGTTTGTTTCCGGCTTCATAAATGTCCATAATCCTGTTTGCTGAGTCGTACGAAAAAAAAGTTCTAATAAATCATATCTAGTTTTGCATAAGCCAATTTCCATCAGACGAGAAAGACCAAAAAAAAGCGAGATCTCCTTTTTATGAATATTATATCAAATATATAAAATTACTAATAAATTTTTCCCATCTCGATGAAATGTTTTTCTAAACCCCGAATACAAATCTAAAAAAAAACCAATCGAATCAGCGAAAAAAAATACAAATCTGAGAAAAAAATTTGGGGGAAAAAAATCGTCGTTTCTTAAAAGGAAAAATTTATCTCTAATTGCAAAGACGCATCAAAGCCCTGAATGGAGCCTTATCATTTGCCGCAGCAAACACGTCAGATTATTTTTTCGCATTCGACAAAATATTGCGATCCCCAAATCCATTTCGTGCCGACAATATCTTGTTCTGACGGATATCCCCTTGCTTCCCCTCCCCTGTAACCGTCTCCCAACATACGTCACTATTTTTCAATAAAATTTGTCTCGCGCCAAAAAGAATTCCTCTCATATCATGTAAATTTGACCCGGACGGTGTATATCGTTGACGTTTTAAATGACAGGAAAAATATCCCTTGATCGTTTTTTCTCCTCGGCCGTCTTTTCTCCCTTATATTAAAATTCCGATAACACGCGAGTTCAAAGTTGAATCCTCGAGGATCTTAACGTAGGGAATGTTTCATCGTCGCGCTCCTTGACCCGGAGTGGATCCTGCGAGGGCAAAAATCAAGGCGTCAATTTCGCTGTCGTTTAGCGTTTGATCGTGATCGAGAGGGCTGCGACTCGCGTCTCGTCTGTACACGAGGGTGCACGCATGGTTTCCTTGGCGACTGGAGGGTTCGCGAACCCAGCCGCGTGTGCGTCCACTGTTTGTATTTCATATTGATAGAGTATCGATGGTCCCCCCGGCGCCCTCGTCTTCCTCATCGACACACGCGAGCCTCTTATACGTGTACACGTCATTTGTACCGTCGGTGTATCCATGCGGGCACCCGACTAACGCGACCTCGTTTATTACGCGGAATAAATTTCAACGTTGGAAGCGAAAAAAAAAAATTGTACCGGGATTGAATTTGCTGGACGTTAATCAATTCCAGTGATTTAAAGCGATTAATATTTGATCGCCGGTTGTAATCAGCCTCTGCGATGTAAAAATAAAAACAGGAACGCACGTTTTGTTGCATAATTGAGTTTTTAGCGTGTGCGACACAATCATTTGGGTTCGCGGTTGCAGTCCACTCGCCGGGTCTAATATCGTAATTCGTACACCGTTATGAAGTTTTAATTATTAATGGCTGGGTGTTACCTAATTAGAGAAATTGTTTGCGTAAACAATAAAGTTAATTAGTCATGGCTCCGGTCCCACGTGTCTCTGGTGCCTGCGAAATTCGCACCGCGAGAGTGTTACATGCTCAATTTGTTATAATAAACCTCCATTACCTACTAATTCCGTTATTGTTAAGACTTTAATGCTCAGCGTGGATATACGTTTGTAACGTGTGTATAAAGTGGGAGAATTATTTGTGCGATTGGAATCGTTAATTAAAAATATGACACAGTTGTTGCAAGTTAACGAATATCCGGATAGGCAAATTTGCACAATTTTTTTTAAATTCAGATATGTTTCTTTTCATATATATTTTCAAATATATTATTTCTATGAAACAATTTAATTTTTTTTTGTATATTTATTTTGATTTCATTGAGTTTACAGTTTAAAATTATTGACAGATGATTGAATAAATATGCATTTTTTTGTGAATAAAATATTCACGAAAAAAAACTTTTAAATATAAAATACTACGTAACATACACTATATTACCAAGTAAATTCCATTAAATTTCAAGTCTGGGATAGTTATGCGATTTTTCACAGCAAATTTTCGGATTTTTTTTTTTTTTTTTTTTTGGAAATGAGTTTTCCATGTAACTTGATATTTGACAGAAAAACTTGCTTATAAACTGTTTTCAGGCTTTTCTCC
Source organism: Trissolcus basalis (assembly GCA_025266255.1). NCBI lineage: Eukaryota > Metazoa > Arthropoda > Insecta > Hymenoptera > Scelionidae > Trissolcus > Trissolcus basalis. The sequence goes on along the minus strand of JAAMPD010001099.1, from coordinate 51,690 downwards.
TATAAACAAAATTGCTTCATTTGCAATTTATTTCAATTCCCGTCTGCTATTTTCTTTCTTTTTTTTTTTTTGATCTTCAGATGTCTGACAATTTGAATCGTCTCGCAGTTGGGCGTTTCACTCCCCTGAAAAACAAGAGGCAATATAACATCAGTCTTCATTGTTCCAGGTTAAGGGTTGAAGAAAAATCATGTCGAAATATAAATTTAATTCGAGGATGAATCGTCAAACTCGCCATACAATTTGTCTGAACAAACACCGAGACTGAGACATTATTATTCATCATGAGTCTCAATTAAACGGTGCTGTACGGGTCAGTTTTTTGCTAGCATCCGCCAGTTAATCTTGAAATAACACTTGACAGAATTTATAGCCCGTATCTTGTTTTGCAACACCTTGTAATATATAATTCCCATTTAAGCCCACCGAATACAGATCATGACTTTCTTTAGGGCGAGACCTCCGGCTTTTGCTCATAATTAATGACTGCTCACTTTTCTTACTGCGAACATCTTTTTCACTTAGGGCTCGGTGCAGAATCCACTTCTCGTCGTACCTCGCGATTCGCCGTTGAAAAAAGTGGCCAGCGTGAAAAACCAACGTCAGATTCTCAACAGAAGACGACGAAGAAAAAAAATGATAAACAAAAAAAAATGGTCTCCCCCGACTGTCTCGGAGGTTCGCATCAGCTCATGAAATGGCCTGTTAAATTGCGAGGGTTTCGATTGCACGATGAATGACGTTATTTATAACGCGCGTCCTCATTTAAGGAGACACGACATTCATCTAAAATTCAATTTGCATCGTCGCCTATAAAGTCGAAGATATTCTGAGGTGCGCGTCTTTTGTACGAAAAGTCTGAGGGAGGGAAAGAGACGAAGGAAAAAAAAAGACTCGGTTTCTCATTTTCAGCGAGATTTAGTCGAGATTCGCGAGCTCGCTGAAAGTCTCTCGGCGACGCCCCGAAAAACACGTTACCCTGGTAAACAAATTCGTGGATGTCACGTGGTATTATAATTTCGGACGGGTTCGAAATTCCGTACGGGTGGGAGTGGCTCTGTTGGCACCCATAGTCAAGGTGTCTGGGCACACAATGAATATGCACATACGTATGAACAAACACGAACGATGCAGACGTCGTGATCCGATTTCCAGCTCCAATTCCGCCTGATGTTCGGATGCGGTGAGAGCTCATCTTGACCGACCACTTTCCGAGGTTCGTTGTCCGGGGCCATATCGTATTATCACGCGGCAATGGCATTCCCCGAACCCGTTATCTCCGTCGGATTCCCCGTTCCGCTGGGCTTCGTTAGGACAATCTCCATCCGGCGTCATATTGTCCGACACTTCCTACTCCATTTATTTCAGTCGCAATTGTCGAGTGATTATGAAATTGAAGAGTATAGACTCGAGTGCAAAATCAACCCGGCACTGGAATTGCATGGTCAACTGTTATTGCGATTAAAGTGGAATGAGATTCTAATCTTGGGATTTCGCTCTGGGAAATTACATCTCTCGTTTCGGTTGACAATAAAAGTAGCATAAAAAAGAGCGATGTTGGAAAAAAAATTTTCCTCTCATTTTATTTTTTTGCTGTTCATTTTTCTCGTTTTTTCCTTACTATTTTCTGTTTTTTTTTTGTTCCCGACTAATTTTTTTTTTTTTTCAACACCTTAAAAATTTGCTGTGAATCATTTTTTATGGATTCGCGAGCCACAAAAAGTAGCTTCGTTTTCCAAGGAAACTTGGGTTATAAAAATAGTTCGACTGAAATAAGCACAACATTCACATTCGCAATGACCGAAAAGGAAGCAGCAAAAATGCGAGTGCTCGTTTTTACGCCCCGGAGCTATTTAATAAAGTGGGAAAAGATTGCTCGAAGAACAAGACGGAGGACCAGAATAAAAAGAACGAGTGTTAAACGGCGGAAGAAGTATGCGAATTTCCTAGCGCCGTCGAGGATTTATGGCTAATTCTTTTTATTCACGAATTTATATCCTGAGCTGGAATGAAAGTCCCCGTACGGCGTCCCATATCTGCACCTACTCTCCTATATCGACGCCCGGCTGACTCACTGCCAAAAATATCTCCACCATCTACAGATTTACTGATACTATAAGAAACATTGTTTTACCAGTTCAAATTTGATTTTTAGTTGTCAGTTACTAAAAACGAAAATCAATTTCTAACAAACTTAAATGTATATTATTTATTCATAAATACGTAACACTTAAATATTCACACTTAAAAAGGTACAATCAAGATCAAAAATTGTTCAGGTATAATATAGTTTTTAAAATTATATTCTGACCACAGATGAAAATATATTCTGAAATATAATTAATTTTATTATATTACTTTTTCAGTCTTCAATTTTATATACAAAATATATTTTATATTTTATAAATTTATATAAAATTTGTAAACAAAATATAAATTAAATACTATACCTGTTGCAGGAATATATTATTATACAAAAAAAATATATTTTGTTTATATTTTCAAAATATATTTTCGTCCGTGCGGGGAAAACCGTTTCTAATTCAAGCTGATAATTTAGTGTCATATTTGAAATTCCATAATTTATAATTCTTTACATGACAAAATTAATCAATTTATTTTCGATTGACAATTTCGACATGTTCAATTCTATTTCACAGTCATAAAATGATGAACGTGAAAAAAAAAGGCAACAACATTTCCGGACGACCCGAAACGATTTTTCCTTTTGGAACAAAAGACGTCAATTTGTCGTACGTCATCTTCGATCAGAATTGAAGAATAAATAACGTGCGACGTGTTATATTGGATATGATTTGTGAATCATCCACTTGTTAGTTGAAAGTTGTCACAGCTCCCCCAAATGCAGAGATTCAAACTCGGGCGTCATCGTGAAGGCGACAGTTGAGAGGGGGGGTGGCAACGAGATGGAGGGTACTTGAAGTTGGAATTGCAAACTATAGTGATAGTTGTGGGGACGTGTTCCGTCTTTGCGAGGGTGGAGGCCGACTACCCGCACCCAGCCCACGGCGACAATTACTTGTAATGCCGTCGCATTCCCCTGACAGTGACGAAGGCTCGATGGGGCGTGTTTCGGCCTAAAAAAGATATTATTGCTTCTCCATAGACTGGGCTGCCACTCTATTGTTTAGGGACGAAACGGACCCGCGCCCTCGTCTTATCGCGAGAGATGTAATTCGTGGCCACTCGCCCCCTTCGCCCATTCGATTACTAATCTCCCTGGATTAGGCCACCGCTGTCGATTTGTCCGCCGATGAGCGAACTTTCATCGAATGATTGTCGACCAGATTTCCGTTCCTTCGAACACGCTCCGACGGTTCACGTGATTGGATGTGCAACAAAATAATTAGCACCAGTAAATGATTCGTCGGACAAGCCTGTTATAGAAGATTTCATTCACCCTTCATATATGAGAGAACAAAAAAGAAACGAAACAAGAAACGCCAAATTGTTCAATCACACTGCCAACCGCAAGTTTAATTTGTAATTTATATTTAAATGCACGAGCAGCGAATTGCGGGAAAATCGTTTTTCAATTAATTTTTATTCCGTAAAGTTCACTTAATACAAATTTATTAAAAGCGACAAAGTTTTAGCCGCGGGTTTAATGGCAAATGACAAATTGATAAGAAAATAAAGGGAAAAACTATGATAAATGAAATAGTACAAAGTTGGAATAACTTTCAGTTATAAATTTATACAGGTTCGTGAAAGTTATTTACGGAATGAAAAAAAAAAGGGGTCGTCATAATTGGACGAGGGCATAAATTAGAACTAATTTATCTCTGGAAACCAATTATTCTCTGTCATGATTGCAACGTTACATTATCAAATTAACATACCCGAGTAATTATAGGAAAACATATTACAAATGATGATGTGCAACGAGAACGACCGCAAAATTTTCATTGATGTAACAATCGACGCTCGGGAATCATAAAATTCACAGCGATGACGACTGTTCGTTTGATGGTCTCGGCGATGCCGCAGCTCCCTCTACCGACGTCAAGGTTGATATTAATTTAAAATTAATTGCGAGTTCAGGCGAAATCGTCGCTGATGATGCACGGTGATTAATGCATGTGCCTATCGCAAGCCCGAAATAGTTCGTCCCCCTGGCTCTTGTATGGTAAGTCCTGTGGGATAACAACCTCGTGTTTCGGATAACAGGGAATATCACGGGATACCTGACACCATAGAACACGCTGTGACAAACACCGGTCCTACGGATTATACGACATAATCACTCGGAACCTGAGAGGCCCGACGGTCGCAAGGTAATTTCCGTGAAATATCCGTGAAAATCTATCGTTCACGTAACGACGAATAATTTGAACTGTATTATTCAACTTATAAGTGTCATTAACCAAACATCATATACGAGCATCCAGTTTCCAATACCCACACAGGAACAAATATATAAAATATTATAAAAATATTTTTTTTGCATAATTTTTTGACATATCCCTAGTAAAAAGGATCATATATATTGTCCATATATTATCAATATATTATTTACTGTAAATCATATATTGACAATAGATTTAATATACTTTCATATATTAACAATATATTGATCATTTAATAATTTAAATATTTTTGATACATCAACCATTTATTGGCAATATATTGGCAAAAAAAAATATTCTCAATATATTATATATATTATTATATAGAGTGTGACGAAATGTATTTTTCTATATACCACTATTAATTTTAATGAACGAAAATATATTTTCGTTTTGATGCTTTTTCAATTCTCAATATAGATAGATTAACAACAATTTTCATTGACGTTTCAATCTGCTAAAATTACAAAATGCAAAACGGACAGATGTACTATATATATATATATGATGATATTTATTTACTGATTTGTTGCATAAATGATATTATACAATGTTGCATATGCAGACAGATAAGTGCCCTTGTATCTGGATATCATATATATATAACTTTATCTCAAATTTAAATTCAGGAATAACGTGGAAAATTTCAAATCATTATTTGAAAATGTATAATTTATTTTGAGGAGAACATAATTTGATCACATTTCTGTGAATGACATCAAGTATCACCGAGCTTGATTAGACCCAATCAAATGTTATCGGTTGTTGACTGATATCAAATCAACCCTAATTCGCTGAATTATTTGATTAAACGGGGTAAATTCCAATTAATAACCCACAGTTATGAACTACATGTTATTGAATTGCATAACAACCCAAGTTTCTCAATTGTTACGAAACGTAGAATTTTGGTTTTACCTCGTTTATTGTTTTCATCAGTTTGAAAATTTGTGAGCTAAAAAAATTGGTTGAGCAGTGCATTATTGAACGACGGAAAACATTAAATTACCTCTAACTGTTTCAGGTTACGACCAATCGACTATTTCCTTAACGCCTTTTCCTTTGAGCTAATTCTAAATAAAACTCACCACATCGTAATGTCTGCACGAGTCGTGATGAAACTTTGCGCGATTAGGATTAAGTGCTTTGCTTAAGCCGCGCTCCCGCAAACTTAGTGTACACATGCCATTTCCGCTGAAATATTTCAACTTTATCCTCGTATTCAAATGAGAGGTGTATGCGCCAGCGAAAGTAATATCTGCATTACAAAACATGAAAATATACTTTTGATTATACCTTTTCCGCGAAGGTCAGGAAAAATAATGAAAACCGTTCTATTTGCAGCGACCATAGAACCCCTATCCGCACAGGTGGAAGAAACTTTTTTTTTCATACATTAATTCTTCTACAATGTCGGGCATCACTTTTGAGGCTTTGCTGACTCGGCACATCTCGTCTGCCGAGACATAAAATTCAAGAAGAATTCGATTAAGTCAAAGTTGCGACATCCTTTGGCGTGGCAAAGTTTTGTGGCGTGAAATGTTGTATGCTGCATAATTCGGACTGATTATGTTAAACTATACGGAGGCCTACGATCGGCGGACGGCAGAGTTTTGGCAGGATGAAAGCGCGAATGCATAATACACCACGTGCTGCGAGGGCTTGGGAGTGGCTCACAAACTCGGCCCGATATTCCGTCAATCGCAACATTTTCAATTGGCCCGCGGTGTGTGTCTCTCCGTTTATTTTCTGAGCCGTTGAGCATCGCTATCGTACAGTTATATATTTTTTGCCGCGTGTTCCCGTCGTCGAATTATCGAGCACTCAGCAGCCAGGCGCTCTCTCATTGTTTTTTAACTCGATAACCTCGTCAGATTTTGTAGAAGTTTCCGACGTTCTGGAATTTGGTAAAATAATAAATGTAATCGTAGTAATCAAGAAGTGTTCTGTGGTCGAAAAAACATGTCTGGGATCGTTAATATCAAAGAGTGTTGGAAAAGGGTTTAACTTTTTTTTTTTTTAAGTCAAGCCATTTTGAAAGTTTTTTTGGTTAGAAGTTTACGTTGTTTAAAGTATTAAATTCTTTCACACAGTTGTTCATAATTGTTTTATAAATTAAGTAATTGTTGATATTTTATTTTTTGAGAGAATTTTTTTTTTTTATAGTTCAAACGTTGAATAAATGTTCAAAAAATTCAAGTTACAATTTGTATTTGTTTTAAACTTATAAAACTATTTTAAAGTGTAACTTTGCAATAATCTTATATTTTATTATATAAATTGTAAAAATATTTTTTGAATTCGTTCAATAAAATGAAAAAAACATTCGTGGAACACGAAAAATATTCGTTTACAACCTGGTAAAAAACGTGACTGGACTGTAAATATTCTACGTAACTTAATTTATGTGGTTTTATACCCATTTACTATGTATTTATTTTTTACAACTCAAAATCGTTCTTTTCATTGATTTGATTTATTATCGTCAAATACAATTCGGTCACAAGTTTAGGATTCGTGGTAAAATTTGGTGGTTAATTCTCAAATGAAGATAGAAGAGGTAGGCCAAAGAAAAACGAGTTGCGTTGTTCGTGGTTTGAATACTGTCAGAAAAAGTTTTCCGTTTGCTGAAAAACTTGGAAATTCAGCTATTAATTTCGGTCGAAGCCTGGCATTGAGCGATCGCCTCATCTTCTCGCGAAAAGTTAGATGAGCAAATTTGTCGCGGCGATAGGCTCCGCGATAGTTCGCCCGAGAGAACTCGAAGTAGTGAAATGGCCGAGACGCCCAGACATGTCCGTTATGGGACACGGCCGTTACTATGGCATCTCTCTTCCGCTGTTAAATCCCCCCCTTTGAAATCCCCCAGGCGAGAGCACTGTGACAAAAATGAAGGTCCCCGAAAAATAAGGGATACGAGTCTCATCGCAGAGGGGAATTTTGCGACGCGATTTCGCACTTAATTGACTTCATCGGTCGGAATTAACGCAAATGTCGCGTGTATGTAAATAAGCGCCGGATTCCACTTTGACGATTCGCACCGACAGTTTAAACAACATTTTTTTCACAGTTTATTACTTTTCTCAATTCTCAGGGGTTGGTAGTGGAAAAACAGATATTTTTAAGATAAAAAAAAGAGGTATAAAAAATATAAAAATATGAAAAATGTAAAAATATTATCGTTGAGAATCAGAAAAAAAAACCAAAATTTATACCAAATATTGAAGAGAAATCATGAAAATTAATAAAATGTTTCAGTTGAAAAACATTTTGAATCGTTTTTATGTATTTATGTACGTTTTATGTTAAAAAGCGTTTCATGTATCGGTTTTGATATTGATAAAAAAAGAATGTTTGATAGAATTAGCTAAAATGTCACGAAAATGTCAATTAAACACGGATCATTGTTTAATAAAGAAATAAGGTTAAAAAATTGAGGAAAAAGTAAAATAAAAAAGTAATATTCCAGTTAATGAAATTTTATTTGTGCCATAAACATATATTGATGTCATTAAATGTATCTACATGGCATCTCGCACGGACGAAAATACATTTTGAAAATATCAACAAAATATATTTTTTGTGTATAAAATAAATTCCGGCAATGAGTATAATATTTGTTTTATATTTTTTTCATAAATTCCAGTATACAAATTTATAAATATAAAATATATAAAATATATTTTGTATATAAAAAGTATATAAATAGCGGCAACAAGCATCATAAAATAAAATATAATTTAGCAGATATATTTTCATCCGTGAGGGATGAAAATATGTTTTTTTTATAAAAGAAACTAGAAAAATCAATCAGTTTTTTTTCTTAGAGAAAAAGAGACTTGTTCGGTTGGTTCGTAATTATCATTCTGATTAGGTCTATGATTGGATCGTAGCTCAACACGCGGCAAATTACACGCTCCGGTACATGCAAGAGAGTCGAGGCACGGATCCGTGAAAACATACAAGCAGGTGTAGGTACTCTGTCTGCTCGAATTTATATAAGCGCACGCGTAAACACGAGAGCTTGACTTTGGCTCGAAAAGTGAACAGACATTCGAATTGTTTGTGTTACGTCGGCGCACCGGTGATGAAGGAAAACGCGCTCCTACCTGTGTGAATCATGTCACCTTCAATGTCTCGTCCGTGTCACTCGTATCGAATAATGCGAGCCGCGTTATATCATAAAGCCTCTAGAATTTATCGTCCCTGGTAATTAGCTAAGTTCACCATGAACTTTGTCAGTTATTTACGTCTGGCTCACGATTTCCATTCGGTGAATCATTTGACTCGTGCTTTTGTTCTGCGGTCAAACTTTTGCGGACGGAAATGAATTTGAAATCGCAGCCCCTCCCCCTGGTTTCGTTGTCAAAACACGGCTTTGAGGAATTACCTTTTCTCTCAAGTTCTTTTTTTGGTTTTATGCACCTCCGCAAAATTATGGGAGAGTTTCATCGACGCTTTTCAATCTTATGAATATGATAATTCAATATTGTTTCAAGCCAAACTAATATTGATGTTGGAGTTGTGTGCCCGACGCGATTCGTTAGGAGGAAAAATTTTTTGTTTATTTCTTACACCGCAGAGTGCGGCTCAGTGAATCACATCGATGTTAATTCTTTCCTAAAGTAAACACGCTTTTAACTCATCGCTCGAAGAGGACCGAGTGAAAGCTCAAACTCGGCGAGTGATTTCAAATCGAATTGAGCGACGTGCGGACTATTTCTATTTACAAGTTGAACTCGATCCGCCAGTAGTTATCAGATAATATTCAACATTTCAAAGTGTCAAATTTCGTTAATACATGCTAAGGTAATAGAATTGTCAATATTATATTATTTTCACATCTCCTATTGACAGAATCGCTCAGTCAAATCTTCCAATCTGCGAGAGAACCTATCAAAACTTTTCACCCCGAGCGATCAAAATATTTATCTTCAAAAAAAAAAAAAAAAAACAGGAAAGGTTTTTTTTAGATCTCACCTCTAGAGTAACTATTTGTTTCAGGCTTTCAATTGAAATGCAGCTCAACATTTCTTCACTGCATCAACTCACTGCGGATTTTTTCCACCACAGAAAAGATATTTCGTCGAATCTTGGAGATGAGAAACGAAGAAACGCGCGGAGAATATCGATCTTTTTTTCGTTTTTCAGATAGATAGATTGTTTTTCCTTTTCTACGCTTGTCATATTATTTTTTCTATATTTATTATTTATATAACGAACTCTGCAACGATATTTTCAGTGACAAATTTCTGTTTATCGCTCTGATTAATTCTCAGTTTTTTACATTTAATGCAATTAAATTTATGACAACTTTGTATAGAATTTTTCAGGCGAATCAATGAAGTTCCAAAAAATAAAATCATGACTCATATATATATATATATATATATATATATATACATAAGTATAATTAATT
>JAAMPD010001099.1:29777-41884 GCA_025266255.1 Trissolcus basalis | reverse complement strand
TTAAAAAAGTGCTTCTGCGCAATTTTCGATGAAATTTTTAGTGATCTATGAAAATAAGCTTAAGTGTGAGATTCGCGAATAACGGCGCTCCAGTCGGAGTCCAATTTTCTTGAAAGCTCATTTTCGTCGCGGAGTCAAGTTGGCACAAGGTGTGGTGCACATGACTAACGAATTCTCGGCAAGTCGAAATTCCGTCTCTTAACGTTTCCCGTCAAAGACTTCGATTTAATTTCTGCCCGGGGTCCAAGCAGCGTGGAAATCCCTCCGGCGCTGCCAAGCGCAGTAGAATCAAATCAAAGCGTAAACTCGTAACTTTGCTGCGAACCTCAGGGTCGCCACACGGAAAAACCAATGGCATTTCGTTATTGCTTATAAGAGCAGAGAAAAGGAACGGAAACCCTTCAAGAGAGGCGCTTTCTCATTGCTTGTCATGCTTCTTTCTCGTTTTATTCATGCGCGAATCTCGTTTCAACCCAGTCGCGCTTGCTGATTCCAAGATTACTTCTAACAAGCGTCAAAACGCTTTTTTTTCTCTCCTCTACTTTTCCCCTCTTGTACAATTTTACGACACAATATTAAGTAGTCAAAGTCACGAACTTGTTATACTCTCGTTTCAATTCGCATAAGCTCTCTTGAGGAGCCATTGACAGTTCTAGATGAATCCACTTGGATGAAAATGTGTTTGTTTGATCTATAACAGAGGCTGAAAATGTGATGAAAACTTTTGTTACCTGAGATGAAAAGTATTTTCCAACTCGTTGATTACATGAGATTTCTGACAAATCTGTGTTTCATTTATTATTTATTTTCATTTGTTGTTCATTTATCATTCAAAAGTTGAGTTTTTTAGTTGCTCTGAAGTAAGATTATCGGTTAGTGTATTGAAAAGTTTTTGTTCTTGGTATATGCTCAGCTAATTTTATGAGATGGCGATGGTTACGCCATCTACAAAACTTGAGAATTAAAAATTAGAAATATTTCCAAATAAATATCAGCAAACTATTAGATTCGGCACTAAAACTGATTCAAGGATCAAACTTTCGTTTACTGTATCATTTTGAAGTTATTTTTGGGTTAGTTATTATTTTGTATACATAAGTGTTGCTATTTTATGCCACGGCATAGCGCTGCAGTCGCCAATCGCCATCAAACTCGCAAATCTAACACGATTGAGTGAAAGTCGCAAGAGACCACAACAAAGAAAGACGCTTGTCAAAATATATAACTCGATTCGTACATTTGAAAAAAGGTAATCCATTTGAAGTTTTAACACAGTCAAAATTAATACTAACAAAAAAGAAAGTAAGGTAAATAGGTAACAAAATTGTATAGACATAACCTTACTCTTGTTTTATCCAAAATACTTCTTTTGTTGTCGTCGACAATTGAGCAATGTTTTGCTCACATCAAACTGAACCTTGAGTGATCTTCAAAATAAAATTCTATTTTTAGATGATAGGTAATTCCGAACAATCAACTTTTTTTTTCCTTGAAACGATAGTTCTTAAAATTGATTGAACACAATTACACATGATTGGCAGTCAATCATAATTCTCGAAATATTTTTTTCACTCAACTTCTAATTCACATTTGTTGTTATTGTTAATCAACATTCTTTTCTAAATTGCCTTCTGCCTCAAACAAATATTTTAGTTTATAGGTTTTCGATTTTATCATTGTTTTTTTTCTGTATTTTTAAAACCTCTGCTATCATGGATGGACACGTTTAACGAATTACAACCACCTTCGCCACTCTTTTCATCTCGTTAAATATATTATTACCACATACTTCGTAACGTTTGTTGGCTTTGTTTGAAGTGCTTCGCAGACAATTTTTTTAGTTAGGTACAGTAGCAATAACAGGCGGCAGCCAAGCGCGAAGGTTTGCTACGCAAACAAAACACTGGATCTTCGAGAGCCATCAGGGAGTGCGGGAGAGAGAGAGGACTCCTTGAACAAACATTTTTACACTATTGCAGGAATCCAAAAGTGGATATTAAGCCCGCGTTTGCCGAGCTATGAAGCTTCAACCCTTCCACCAACGTGAGATAAATCGATAGCCCTCTTGTGACTCCGGATAAAAGTTTAGTGCAAACTCGCAAGAAAGAAAGATGAATCGGTTATAAGGCTTTTTGCTTGATTGTAACATTCAACATTTTTGTCGATCTTCCATCTCTTGAAATAACAAACCCGCTTTTCTTTTCAAAAAACTGATCACAGAAAATATGAAACGTTAAAAAATTTAAATCCAAAATCATTACATTCATCGAAGTGATTCCATATTTAAAAAAAAAATAGAGCTAAAAATGTTTGATGTTTTATAGGTTATCCATTCAGCGGTAGCAAAGTTATGTTTACATTTACCAAATGTTTTGTTTTGATTATTTTTTCTGTTGTGATATATTTTATCACAATTCAAACAATGACAAACGATTTTTTATAATTGCATTCTTGTTTTATGCATATTTGGTGGAACTGTCATTGATTCGAATTCTTTATAAACAATGCCACCAGAGGCGCTACTTGTACCGATTCAAATCCGTGCAGATAACCTATCAGCGTCCACAGCAGACTAATTTCATCCATCATTTCGGAGTACGAATTATCTTCGTGTCCGTTGTGCAAAAAAATGACCTTCCGCATTGTTAGAAAAAAAAAAGCGTGCCGCGTTTTACACACACCTTTTCTATATCTTCGTCGCGAACGCTTTTCTCTGCGTGATAGCGGCGGGGATTTATTCCGCACGCTTACACATGAATTAATGAAGAAGGACTTACGGTAACTTGATACCAAAGCAATTCCTACACGCCGGACTGTATCACGACCAGGATCTTCTGAATGATTATTCGATAGGGTTGCAGGGGCCCGCGGTTGACATTGCATCACGAAGCTCTAACCTTATTATTTATGTTGGCTCGTAAAACTTGTAGCGTGTCTAAATACCATATTCGGTTTTGCGGAGCGAGCTCGCCGACTTTAGTGACTCGTTTGTCGATTTCCCTTCGCACGTATGCACTTAACTTTGTTTTCAACTTCAAGTTCAGATAATGCCGTCGCAAAGCCACTAAATCGAGCACGTGAAATCTTGAATTATTTCGTTTTACAGCAAGGCAATCAGTCAGGGTCGCTTTTAGATCGTGACGTTGCATCGCATGCTATTATTCAATTTTCCATCACCGGTGTGAACGCATTTCTCTCGTCTTAACAAAAGTTTCCTGTCGCCTAATCAATCATTTTTTATGCCCTTACGACCATCATTTTTTAATTCCTTTTTATTAATAATTACACAAATATGAAACAATTAATTAAAAATAATTAAAAAAAAAAAGAGTTACTTTTAAATTTAAAATTATTTACAGGTTCAACTTATGAAAGGAGATTTTCAAACTGAAAAATAAAAGTGAACCAAAACCTATTGAATAAAAATTTGATGTAATTAGATTGAGAGGATTTTCGTACTAAAAAGTTAAGCTCTTGGGTTTTACGACGTTTCAATTTTGTTGTTGTTTTGTTCAAATTCGTTTCGTTTTACTGTGAATGAAAAACAAAAAACTAAACAAACTGAAACATTGATTGCAGTTGCCCTATTCGATGGAGTTGGAATACGACATGAAGAGCGTGACAGGTTACAGTTCCGGACTTAACGCTTTATTACCTCCCCAAGTCAACGTTACGGCCATAGGCGTGGTACCGGAGACTCTTCAAGTTTTCACGATCAGACTGCCGTGCTCGGGACTTGCCAGCGCTGAAATACCGATCGCTTTGAAATTGAATGTCACTGCGCCACCTCACTCCAAGTACAACGACACACATTTGGTGTTCAAAAGGAACAGGATATGCTTTGAAGGTAAATACTATACGTGATTTTCTACGTTCGAGCCAAGTCAATGATCTGTCCTGCATCTTAATGTTATGGCGCACTCCAAATGATGTTCCTCGTACCGAACCTTCCATTTAGTCTGTCTATTTTTTATTACTCAAATTTATTGCAACGTAAAGCGCGATTTCATTTGAAAAAAATTGCCGCATAAAAAACATTTTATGCATGACTGTGTGTTACATCATATATAGAATCATATGATATTTATATCTGTGCAGTTACACTTGCAGTAAGATTGTATTTAGTCTTAGATACACAGGAAAAACTAAATTCTGAAATTAACTATAGAAAATCTGCAAAACCAATCCAGATTTTAAATTTAATAGGATTTTTTATTATATAATATTGTAATATTTAATTTAAATATTCGAAATTTAATTACATATATGCTGAGTTTTATTATATTTTTAATAAAATTTGATTGAATTTTAAGTCTGAGTTGGTTTCGTGATTTTCTATAGTTAATTTCAGAATTAAGTTTTTCAGAATAAATTTTTGAATTTATTTTTCCCCGTGTATATTTTGCAAATCTGCGACATAAGATTTATTTATGTATGAGTCAAATTATATATGAGTCAATTATGTATGAGGGATATAAAAAGTGTTTTTTTTTTTTTTTTCCTGACGGATTATAATGCTTAAGCCAGAGAATTTTGGATTTCGTGATAATCTGATTATTTGCGACACGTGTGAAAATGTTGGAGAAATTATTTTGTAGCGCGTTGTGCGGATAAATTTCAAACGAGGATACGCACAACGAAACCGAAACAAACGACGGGGCTTGCTCTAATTATGCTGAGGAGTAGACGCGCGAGAACAGCTTGAATTTAATTAACACGCGTGGCATCGTCGACGCGCGAGATATCTCGTTTACGCGTTCACCCAAATCAAGAAAAATAACAGCGTCGTGTGTATGAAGCGCCCTGTTAATTTGTTTGTTCACGCTGCGCGCTAATATATGAACGAGAGAAGTGTCGCGAAATGACAAATGTAATCTTTCCGTTCTGAATTGTTTCGTGCTACTGAACAATTTTACACATTTTAATAACAAAAATTCAAAACTCTTTAAATTAAAATTAAATTAAAACTTGACATATTACAATTCCATAAAATAAAAAACCACACTGAAAAAAATACTTACTGATATCAAGTATATAATATACTTGAAAAGATTTACTTGAATTAATTATATTTCACTTGAATCAAGTATAATCAATCAAGTTGAATCAATCGAATTTTACTTCAGTCAAGTATATATATTCTCAAATATATGTGATAATTTTTTCTACTCTTCATTCAAGTTAAATATACTTGATTCAAGGTAGAATTTTTGTCAGTGCATGTATTTGGATGTAAACATTATAGTTGAAAATGAGAAAAAATTTTGAATTCGCCTAAAAACTATTTTTCACGTTAGTAATTATTGTGCCAGCTGAAACTTTTTCTGCCAGTTCAAATTACGATTATCCTGCGGACTGATTGTATAAGCTGCGTAGAGGAAAAAAAAAAGACGAAGAAAAATGGTTTTGGCTGCGAGGGTGTCTCTCAGGTCGCGATGACTGGATTTTAATTACACAAGCGAAATGAGAGAATGAAAAGGAACGTGAAAACAAAGGCAAAACGCCGCGGTAAAATTGGCGGTCGGAAAAATTGATGCGGCTAGAAGCGATATGCGATGGTTACAGAAGCCGATAATACCTGTGCGGAATTTTCGTTTGTATTCCTACACACACTTTCGCTGTCGTTGGGAAAATTCGGCTCCGCAGATGCGGATCTGGTTTCAAGGACACCCTCGGAACATTGAAAAGCAATCCGTCGGGCAAAATTGAATTCCGTCACCAGGATTTAATGAAAAGGCAGTGTATCCACGTCCCGACACCGAAGCACGAAGATCAACCTTCGGAGCACTCTCCCGGTGATATAATGGGAGTAAAAGGGACGTAAGTTCATTTGGACACAAAACGACAAATGGTCGTTTCAGCAAAAGTTCAATGGATCAATTTTATTATTTTTTATTAACTGTAAAAAGTAATGATCATTTTCTAAAACATTGAAAAGTATTGTTGAAATGTTCTAATTCAAGACAAAATATGCTTGAATATAACTGTAAATAAAAATTTTTAAAATGAAAATTCAATTTTGAGTTCCAAATTTACAAGTCGGACATGAAATTTTGTAAAATATAATTTAGTTCAAAAATTTTTTATAGTTAAGACGTTTTATAAATGTGTTCTATAGATATTTGAAAATTGTTTAATGCATTAAACAATTTTTCATGACCGTTTTACAGAAAAATTAATTTTTTCAATACTGAAATTTGAGTTGAAACATTTTGTATTGGATGTAACTTTGTAAAATAACTTCGTTTGGATTTTTTTAATAATTCTAGACATTTTGTAGATATTATTGAGGTGTTCGAAGATATTATGTCTTTAACTAAGATTTACAATCGTTTAAAAAAGAGACATTTTTTTAATTAACGACCTGATTTGTTGTATTTTAATGACCATTTTGAACAGTGATAACCACTTTGAATTTAAATTCGTATTCAAATTTCATAATCATTATGCAAAGACAACCGGAAATCTTTTAGTATCATTCGATTGTATCAGTGTTTCGCCAATCCTCATAGTCTTAATCCAGACTGACCCATTTCCCGCCCTATCATTGTGTCTGGCGCGCCTGGTTCTTGAACCCTATCTCGTCTCTGGGGCGCAATTGAATTGCTCTATCAAGAGGTTTGACTTGTCCGATTAAGATTATTCGGCTTGCGGCAGTTGGTAATGAAATTTAAGAGCCCTAAGTGTTCCAAGTTATGTATTTAAAGAATAAATTAATACCCAACGTTCCCACTGCACCGAACTTGTAATCAGAATGAAAACGAACGAGGCCAAAACCGCACCAATGCAATAAATTGCGCGAAAACTTTGCCACAACTTTTCGAACCAAATGAAACCGTGCGAACGACTCGACTCAACTTGAGTATAATAAAGTTACAAATTGTAACGCAGCAACGTGTTTTGTTTTGCCTTTTTTTTGTCCTTCTTCTTTCATTTTTCTTCTTTTTTCTTTTATTGCTTTGACCCGTTCGCGTGAAATCGCAAAGTCATTCGTGGGAGCTTTTCCATTTGTTAGCGAGAAGTCGTTTAGACGTAGAATGTCAAACGAATAGTTGTGTTGTCGTTGAGATCCGTCGGAGGGACGGGGAGATTCTGGGCGAGGCGCCGACGTGGCCTCTAAGTCTCTCGGGGCCAAGCAAGATGTAAGGTCGACCACGATCAAACAGGAGCTAACCGAGATTTACGCCGAGGCGAAATTAAGTCCGCCGAGATTAACGAGTTAACGCCCTGGGCTCCGCTTGCTACGGCCATTTCCATTCGGACATTCCAACTGCTCGCGACGACGAGCCTTTCGACTAATTAAAGCGTGCAAGTTCCGTCGTAAAGGGATCGTTTCTGTTGCACTTAAGTGGGACAACCTTTGAAATGATACTCACCAAATTGGTAAAGAAAGTAAAAAAAAAAAAATGAAATGAAAAGTTGAAAGTCTTGGTTTTTGTAATTTTTTTTTTTTTTTTTTTTTTTTTTTTTGGTTGGTGACAATGTGGAAAGTTCCCCCTGGTGGTTGTGGAATTAGAATTTATTATGAGAGATGGTGATTACATTCGTGTAATTAATCATACTTTTTGGGGTTGTTATTTTAATCATATTTTATGTTGATGTAATTTTTATTTACAGTGTTTGAATTTTGTACACAGTAGTGAGTTTGAATTTTTTTGTTCCGTTCATTGAATACAATGTTGTTGACATTCCTTTGAATTTAAATTAATTAATTATTTATTAATTTACATTCGAGTAAAATTGTAAAAATAATTCGATAATTGAATACCTCAGGTTAAGTTTGACAACTGTTTTTCAGAGGTCATTCTTGTACTTTCATGCAAATTGATCGTAACTCATTCTGTTAAAGTCAGCATCACGTCAAGAGAACGTTAATAATTAACTGAAAGCTGTGAATATGTTTTTTCTAAATATGAAATTGAATTTGTAAAAGTTTTCTCATTTTCTTATACAAAACGCATTTTCTAACAAAGAAGAACGTTCATATTCTATTACAATTTTTCATCATCTTGAAATTCATTTCAGTATTGAATTTTTGTCACACAATATCATCAGTCTAAAAAATGTTCTACAATTTTCATAAAGAAACTTTTCATAAAGAAACGTGTAATTGAGTTAACTTTTTTAAACGAAAGGAAAAAATCTTGGTGAATTTCTTCACTGTCAGGATTCAAATTAGAAAAAGAAGCAAAATGCAATTCAATAAATCTGGGGAAAAAGTTAGCATCGTGGATCAAAGCTAAAGCCTCTTGAGGACGTTTGCGTCTGCAGCGAAGATGCAGTTTTCCGCGAGTAAAAACAAAGGAACGAGCCGGGGATATTCCATGCAAGATTTGCGGATGAAAAAATAGCATAAGTAAACAAAACAACGCGCCCGCAAGATTCCGGGTGCAAACTCGCGCAAAAATCTTGAACGCAGCTTGAGACCCGACGATTTATTTAACTTTTTTCTCATTTTGCCCTCCTCGCCCTGGCTTCTTTCATTTTACATTTCCTTTCTCCACTCTTTCCGGCTTACTCTCTCATCACACTCGAGGATGCCCGTTTCTTATTTTGCCCCGCGTCTCTGCAGTTCATGCGCCGTATTATATACCCCCGTATACATCCTAAACCTCGGTCACAATATTTCTTAGCTTCTCAGTTACGACTTTGGGATGACTCGGAATTTTTTTATGTCTCGCTAACAAAATGCATTGCTGGTTTAACGCGCCCAGCCGACGATGAATTTTTTAATTTAACTTTTTTCCTGTTTCTTTTTTCCTCCTCTCCTTGCACTTGGAAAACGAATCCATTAGTGCCGGGCGTTCCTTTGTGACATAACACAACGCTCTTTTTAATCCTTCAGCGGCAGAGCTCTCTCGGTTTGTGTATCCTGCATGGATTCTCATTTCCTATTATGTTGCAGGGGAGAAATAAATATAAGCATTTAAATTGCTACAAGTGGCGGTGAAATTCGCAAAGAAATTTATAACGCCAGTCGGCTAATTCGGTGCGACGGGCCAATCAATAAAATTGTTCTGCGGTGCGCGGCCGAAGGACTTTTTTTTCTTCCTTTTCCTGTTCTAGGTACCATTTTAGTGCCAGGGGCCAGGCGTGATCAAAAGAAACGTGTAACAGTTGGATGTCACTTTTTTCATCAGATTATTTGAGCGCGAAATTTTCTCTCCTGTCGGCTCCTTTTTTTTATTCTTTGTTGTATTTTCCATTCCGCTTTCGTTTTAATACTAATGCACTGCCTGAAAGAATGTACAACCCGCTGCAAGGTCTCTTAATTCCGGACTACGTCGCGCTTAACATTAAACTGAGTTAATTCTGTTACACTGCCTCCTCTTTTCTTACTTTTTTTTTTTTTTTTTTTTTTCCAAGTACATTTGCTCAATTGCGCCAAATTTGTTCGTGATCATAATCAGTTGGATTATTTTACTTACTTTTCACAATTTTTTTTCATTTGTTACAAAAGAAATACTTGACCCAGATAAAAATAATTCTGATTATTCAAACTGAAATAATGTTTATCTGTTGGAACCCGAACGAACAAAGAATATGAAAAAACAATATGAATCTAAAAATGTATAAAAATGATTGAGATAAATTGAATAACTAATTAAAATAAACTGAGAGTTAATTAAAAATGTCGAGTTGATTTCGAAGAAATGGCCATTGAAAAGGTTTCGGTTGGATATTTTGCTGGCAGAATTTCATTTAGCTGAATTATGTGACAGAGAGAAGAAAAATCAGCAGGATGAGAAAAAAATTGATACCATTTGTTGCAGGTGTAACAACCCCGCTGAGAAACGACACCGTTCATTTGGAAGCCGGACCACTTGTCAATGGAGCTGGTGCACTTTACGTTGCCGTCACTTGTGCGTGCGCGCTGATCCTCGTAGTCGGTAGCGTAGCGAGTGCAGTTTACATCCGCAACAGCAAAGCTCGAGTTCAAGAATCACAGTAAGTTGAACCGGATATTCCTCATTTTCTCGTTACATAACTAAGCTCCGTCGGCTAAATAAACCCCGGCTCGTATTAAAAGCGAATCAAGAAATAAGTTGGACTCTAAGTAAACTGAAATTAAGATACGTTTTCTTTAATAGTGTTTGGATAATTATATCTGGCATGATTGTTTTCTTTGCGAAAAAAAAATATACTGAATGAGTTCTATCTTTTCCAACATTAAAAGTGATTTTACAATTTTAATTGTCAATTAACAAAAAGTGAAAACAAAGTTTTTTTCTGCAGATTGTTTTCTTTGGAAAATAAAACAATTTCAAATGTACAGGAAATTTTAGTTTTTTATTCTTTGACTTGTGTAAATTTGCAAAATCTAGAGTAAATATAAGCTATTAAATATTAAAATGAGATGAAAGTTCCAGTTGCTAATAAATAAATAAATAAAACCACAGTAAGTTTATCTGATTAGTTTTATTTTAATATATTTTTGTTTTTTTACTTTTACAAATTTTCAAAAACTCGACCGAATATAAGGTTAAAAGACCTCGTCTATCAACTTAAAGTTGACAGTCTGGAGTTTTCTTTCGATTCATCTCCGGCACTGCGAATCGAGAATTTGTCACAGTCAAATAAAACAGCTATTTTGAAAAGTCAACACACAAGTGTCAAAAATCTCAAGAATAAAGCATGTGAAATATTTTATTCCTCTGGAGACTGGTGCGTGGTGCACAAAGTCGAAACTCACGAAAGATGCTGGCGTAGGTTTAGAAAGCAAATTATCCTCCCCCGCGTGAGACAGGAGGCCGCGGGAAATTTGTCGGATAAGCGCGGGCGGATAGGACCCCGCCCGCATGAAATATTCTTTCAATAAGCCGGGTGATCTGTCGGTCGCTTGGCATGACTTCCGACGTTTTATTACCCGGTTCGCTGCTGTTCGACGTCCTCCCTGACAGATGTAGCCCCGATCCACTAAGAGGGACTTTTCCAAGGATAAGAGGCCTGGTTTTCTTGCCAAGGGGGTCTCCTCGGGGCGGGCCAATTGTCTCTCCCCCATGATATTAGCTCTTTTGAGGCTGCACTGTCTAATAACACACATAAGAGGGCTGTAACATCCCTCTTTGGGTTGAGAATCTTTCAAAAACCGACTGTGAAAACAGAAATTTTGCGTGTCGCACAAGAGGGTGCTTCAATGCAAATTTCGTCCTCAGCGACACCAACAGCTCGACCGCACTTTTTACAACGTGTTTGCTCATTTCTTCCTCTGGACACTCCAAGGGTAATATTTGCGGCGAGGAAAAGTTAGACGGTAAACACTTTCAAAGACCTCCGAGCGGTTCGTGTTTTGATGTTCCAAAACCTGTGGTGTGAGGTTGTGAAGAAACAAAATAATAAATGATAAAATACACGGCAATTCAAAACGAAAATTGTCGAGGTGAATTTGATGGTTTTATATTTGACAAATTCTTTTTTACGTTTGACTTTTTCCAGACTTTTTTGAGCAATCAAGTTAATTACGGGAAACTTTTTTTACGGAATAAAAAACTGAATTACGAAACAGAGAGAGAGTGGAGTAATTAGACTTACATTTTGGATCCGGATTTTTCAGGAAAACAATGCCTTGCTGTAGCTATTCGGCAGCCGGCACTGGGGGCCTGGCCGGAAGCTCTGTCCTTGTAAGGGTAGACACACGACCGGGAAGCGCTAATTCAGGAAGCTATGCGACAATTGCGGACCTCGAGCCCCTGTACGCCAGGCCATGCAGCTCTAGGGCGAGTTACGACGCAAGATACGTCACACATACAATTCAGGTACGTATAATTATTTCACCGCTATCATAACTATGAAACTGCTAAAAGCGCGAGCCTCGTTTCTGTAATTAACTAATTTCGCTTTTAAACGTGAAATGTATTCTACTAAATGCCACATGGTAAAAAAATTTACTCATAGTTATGTGAAATCGTAAAAAAAAAAAAAGTGGAATTTCTACACGGAGAGAAATGATATTCTAAATTTTAGTTTTAAAAATCATAAAGTAGTGATATACTTTTGTGAAGGCGATTTCTACTATTAATAATACTAAAATTTAATATAATTTATATTAAAATTAGTATCTATCTGATACTAATTTTAAATACTAAATTTTAGTATATCATTATATT
>JAAMPD010001099.1:0-29760 GCA_025266255.1 Trissolcus basalis | reverse complement strand
GGAAAGACAGTCTTATAGAAAAAAAAAAAAATAAATATATATATATATATATATATAAGACCTATCAAAATAAAAAAAAAACAGGATATGTAACAATTGGGACATAAATATGTTGGATATTTCTATCGATAAAATAATAACAACTTTTTTATACATGATATATTAAAATATAATTATTATGTACGAATCTATTTTAATTTTATACATTTCATATGAATATTATATAATATTTTGATAATATAAATTATTGTTTCATATTTTATATCTAAAGTTTATTGTCACTTTATAAATAATTTATCCCTCCCGGATGAAAATAAATACGCTAAAATATTTTATTATTATATATTTATTTTATTGTATTTTATTAGACTTATTGTCGGAATATATTTTGTTTTATATTTTAAAAATATATTGTCGTCCGTGCGGGATACTTATGAAAATATATTTTGAAATGTGTTTTTGTTAGTTTAGATAACCACATATTCTGAATATGTACAAAATCATTCAAATGAGTTATATAAGTATATTTAAAACATATATTTTAGCTTATATGGAGTGACATTTATGTCGAAAATATGTTGAACTTTATCTACGCCATTTTCGCGAACAAATAACGAGTAGTTTTAATTTAAATGACAGAGATATCCGAGGCTCCTTGAAGTGTGCATAAGATGAAACGGTCTGGGTTGAGATGGGGTCGAGATTTAATGGAGTTCCATGTTTTTCTTGATGTAGTCAGATAGATCAAGTGACAAAGATGTTGGATAAAAGATGAAAGATCGTACGGGCATATTTTGCTCCTCAGTTATCGTTCCTCAAATGTCATATTTACTGGTCGATAAAATTTTTAAAAGATCGCAAAAAAAAAACAGAAGCGATGTTGTTGCAAACGGTTTTGCTTCGGTGCAAAAACTATGGTTGCGGTTAATGGTTTATTGTTTTATACCGTTCATGACTCATTCATGTACCGATGAAAACTTCTGGCACAATGGCTTGCGTACGCGGATAAAACATGACAATAATTTATGATAAATGAAATTTCCATATAGATTACTTTGCATCATGCCGGTCGAAAATTAATACAACCATTGCTTTTGCTGTCGAAATATAAAGCAATTGCTTTTTCATGTAAAATAGTTACAATTGCAATAAAATAATGCCCTTGTTACCATGTTAATAAATCATCGATTTTTCTTTTTCGTCGATGAATTTGAAACTGTCGGAAAACATCAGTAATTTCCACAATTACAACCAATATTACATAATCTAATTGCAATGCAAAACTTTCATTAAAACTGTTGGATTTTACAAATCAAATTTCTCTCACTCGTAAGTTCATTTTCATCATTCTAGTCCAATTATTTTTAATTATAGTTTTTTTGTTGCATATTTTGCATAAAAAATACGTCACATTTTTTTGCAGTAAAAAAAAATAATAAAAATTAGACGATTCAGTTCGACCGGAGTTGAAAGTTCGTCAAGAGAGAGTTGTACGTATAAATATTCATTGGGCTCTTCTGATATAGAGCTAACATCAGCAAAAGCTCGGTTTTTTAAATTCAAAGTCGTTAAAGGAAGACGTTCACTGACAAAGTTCGCGAGTACTGCAAATTAAACAAAAAAACAAAACTTCAAAGGCCATTTTTTCCGGACAAATGAAAAAATTGTTGTTACCCATGTGCATCCCGCAAATTAAATAAAAAGTTACAGTCGTTGAACCGAATGACAAAGCATTGGCAAATACCGCATTTCGTTCCAACCGAAAAATCCAATTTCATTTAGAGAGCCGAATTACAATTTGTTGCGTCGCGTTTAAAAATGAATTGTTTAGTTTGAAATCAATTTTCGAATCGATTCGCAAGTAGTGTTAATCTAATTTGGCGAGCGGGGAGAGGGGTGGGGGAAAGAAATCTACTCGTCCATTCGCTCATTTGCTCACACGCGAAACAAAAATTTTGTTCCAAATTGAAACGCACGCAAACAAAACACAAAATGAAAGATAATTACAATCCGCGGGATTGTTCAATTCAGGCAGAAACAGTTGACAATCGTGTGGCGCGCTGATTTGGAAAAAAAAAAAAAAAAAAAATATCGGTCTCTTTTTTTTCGCGTCATGAATCGATAATTTCATCACAAAATCCGAATGGATTTTCGACTTGTCGCGCTCTCGGCGGTGTGATCGACGCAAATATATCGCGTCAGCGGGCAATTCGATAATTGCAATATGGGTTGCAGAATGCGCCACACCAATTTACACTTGCTCGTCCGCCTTTTTTTCGTTCCCTCTTTTGTTTTTGTATTTTAATTTAAATTCAGTTCCATCCGGTCTGGAACCCAGGGGACGCGCGATTTTCCAACACCGGGGCGACGCCGAGCGCAATTGCGAATATTTTGTTCTCGCATGGTTTGTTTGTCAAGTTACTCGCCTCCGTGTGGTTAAATAATTTTAATTCACTCATGCAAAGATGCTCGCAAAATTTCCCCACTGGGCGTTAGACTAATGTGCTTCGAACAGCTTTCCCTTTTTTCCACCCCGAGACAGTCTCTCCCGATGGCATAAAAGGAAAGCTTAGGGACGTCGAGAGGCTGAAGGCAAAACTCCGTAAAATTGAAATTAATGAATGGCTCTGTACGCGCCAAGACCCTTTCTGCGATGTGTGCCCAAAGGGAATCCGTCCTAGAACGGGGAGATGCTTATGTCATAACGATGTCCCGACAAGAAAATGTGCTCTCTGTATCAACGAGCCTTATCACGAAATTTGCGACTATGTGATGGATAGTCAACTAATGAAATGATGGGCTTCTTTTATTTCACTTTATTTCCTTTTTTTATCAATACTTGACTTTCTTTCATAAATATTTAACCTTTAACTTCACCGTATGACCTTGAACTTTGTTATTGAAAATAGAAAAATAAATATAACATATCTTAAATTAAGACACCGATTTCTTCATTTGAAAATTCTTTCAAAACAATTTGAAATATCTTTTAGTTATTTTTTCACAAATGTCTAAGACCCTTGTTCTTATAAAGGATACACCCAGAGAAAAATTTGTTTCAATCTAATGAATTTATTTGGATATGTAATTAATAAATGTTAATTAGGTTATTGTCCCAATGAAATTTATTTAATTTTTTCCGACTGTTTTCTGAGTGTATATTGTAAAAAAATGATCAAATTTGAATGAAAAAAAATTTTTTTTCAATTAATTTTTCTGATGCAATTACAATTTGATTCCATTTTTTGTTCTGTTTTTTTTTCTTCTTCAAAGTATTTTGTTTGGTGCTCATTCAGGTCTTTGACAAACGATTGAAGATATTAATCGAAATATTTGTTGGCTCCTGAAAATTATACTTGTGCTTCGTGCAAGGCAAATATTAAACTTAATGTTACGAACAATTCCGTAATGTAAAATACACTCTGAGGAGTACTTAAACATTAATTGCTTGTCTAAATCTCAATTTTGTGTGTTTTAGTCTACTGACCCTTGTGAGAAAGCCAGAGCGCTTGCGGTGCCTAGATCAGCGTTATATTGTAGGAGTCTTGTTCAGGAAGGAACTTTTGGTCGAGTTTACAAAGGCACCTTGGACTTGGTCGGACGAGAACAAGAAGTTATCATAAAAACCGTAACAGGTACGGTTTCAAGAAACTTGCATTTTATTTTCTTTCTATAAAAATGTGGAATTCAGTTCAAAAATAAAATATGCTTTGAGATGAAATAAAAGTAATGCAAAATATTTTAAAAATATTATTCGAAGTGATTTTCATTGATAAGATCAATGAAAAGTGTGTACATTAAATCGAATTTTTAAAAAACAAGCAAAACTTGAGATTAAATTATGTGACTGAATACTTAATCGGATCCATTTTATCTGCTAAAAGGATAACGTCGTTGAAACGTCTCTTGTCTTTTAACAAATTGTTCACTACTCTTATCTCGAGCCACCTAATTACAAAGTTTATTAATTTTTATGACTTGAACTTTGCGCAGAAAAGCTTTTAAGAACTTGCCTTTGCATCTGCTTATCCTACGCGATATCATCACGGTTTATACGATTCCAAAATGTATCCTTAGATCAGTCATTGAATAAATTCGATTTTCCAAAACAGTTCAAAATAAATAAAACATTTGACATGTGCAATCGCATATAAAAATGTCTATGAACTACTACAAAAAATTAATTTGTCACATATCAGAGTAAATAGCTGAAATAATATCACATTAATGTTGGTTATAATATGACAAGTTCTTTTTATTTCCACTTAAAAAATTAAAGACCAATTTTCCATCACTGAAATTGCTCATCATACTATATATATTCGAGTCGGAATTCAATTTTACAGGCTTTATCAAAATGCATAATTTTGCTTATTGAATCCAAAATCGATATCGTGGTGAATTTCAGGGCGCACCTTTGAGATAATTTTATTACTTTGTTGCAGATGTAGCCTCAGCATATCAGGCATCTTTATTGGTTGTGGAGGGTTCGCAATTAGCTGGTCTGGTCCACGGTAATATAGCGTCTTTGGCAGCAGCGTGTCTTGACAGCTCTCGTCCTTTATTAGCATACACGAGTTCAATAGGCGAGCTTAATCTCAAAATCTACCTTACCGACGGTAATCACCATCCTGTGACAAGGGACCTGGTGAATGTCGGAGTGCAGATCGCGCGGGCAGGGGCGTTCCTTCATGGTCGGGGACTTTTACATAGGTGATTGGTCTCTTTGACACTATAATAACCGACTATGGCTGACATTTTAAGCTCAAATAATAGATCTATCGATGAACATCAATTTATTAATATCTCAAATAAATTCAGGACAAAAATTAATGTTCAAATATTTTATCAAGTTTTATATTTCTTATATTTCAGTATATAATTTAGATATTTTTATATTTAATATATATCGTATTATTATATTATTATAGTATATAACATGTTATGTGTTAAGTACATTTTCCTATCCTTGTGATAGGAAGATAATATTATAATTATACTCTAGTTAAAAAGAACATATATTGTCCATATATTATCAATAGATTTTTCATCAAATCATATATTGAAAATATATTAACCATATATATTTTAGTATTTTCCGTATATGGATTATATATTAGCAATATATTGCCTATGTATGGACAATATATGATCCTTTTTTACGAGGGTATTTACATTTATATTATAAATATAGTAATTTTATTAAATATCATGAGTAATACAATTATAAATGTTATTTATTTTATATAATATTATATGATATTATATCTTGTAAGATAATTGTTTCTGCGTAGGAAAAATATAAGATGTATAAGGTACCATATATATAAGGTTTAAAAATAATTATAAGAAGTGTTAATACAGAGACTTCTTTTATTTTTCGACAGAGACATAGCTGCGAGGAATTGTCTAATTGACCCTAGCAGTTTACGAGTTCGGTTAGCTGATGCTGCACTGGCCAGGGATCTATTTCCGCAAGATTATCACTGTCTTGGCGACAACGAAAATCGTCCCATTCGCTGGATGGCTTTGGAAAGTCTGCAACATAATCAGTATAGCACCGCCACTGATGTGGTAAGTTTGTTAACTTTAATTAAAGTAGTAAGTGAGTTCAATGCAACATTACGTTCGACCGAAAGTATTCTACTTAGACCAAAAAAAAAAGCATCGTCCAAACTAAAAGTAGTTGATTTTTCTTTAAAAACAAAAAATAAGATCAACATGTGTTCTATTTCACTGGACAAAAAAATAACCAACCACACGAAAACAAATGAAGTCAAACAAAAAAAAGGACAAATTTTAGTCAAGCGTTAGTGAAAATTTGCTAGAAACGAGACATACAAAGCTTCTTCTTATTTTCTTTCCCTCGGCAACTTTCCTTCTTTTTTTTTTTTTTTTATCATTCCACATAAATCTTCGACCAATAAACCCAGACAATTTCTGTTCGACCACGTTTTCCGATGCAATCAGAAAAAAGCATCCTCAAGCGTGGTTGCTAAATATACCCAACAGCTCATTTAGAAGAAGCACGCGCGAGTAACCAATTTGCTTTTGCTTTTTCTTAGTGGTCATTCGGCGTATTTCTGTGGGAGCTTGCGACCCTCGGTCAACAGCCCTACGTGGAGATCGACCCCTTTGAAATGATGATTTGCCTGCGGGACGGATACAGACTGGCGCAACCGAGACCCTGTCCGGACGAGTTGTTCGCAGTGATGGCTGTGTGCTGGCTGGCCGCCGGCAGGGACCGGCCGACGATGCCGCAGTTGCTCGCCTACTTGCAAGAATTCTACGACGCCCTCGGCGGTTTCATCTAAAGCCCGGAAATTTTGCCGATGACACCGCGACCAGACCCAAGATGTTCATTAAGGCGGATCTCGTCAGAATCAAAATTGAAATGAGCTATCGAACTAGGAAAAGAGAATGAAGTTCGCGGGTTTTGCTCAATGTGCAAAAGAGGCAACGGTTTCTGTTCGACGATCATGAAAGTATTAGAAAAGTGTACCTATAAGCGATCTCGATATTTTGTACTTTGATTGTGATATCCTTTAAGCAGGTTGAGTTTCGGAGCCACTCGCTCCGGGGAGAGTGAAATCGGAGCCTGTCGCAGTGCGCACAGGCTCGCTCGACTGCACCAACTATTGCACGGTCGCAGGCGCAACGTCCGGCTTTGCAAAAGCGCGCTCGCCTGTCGACCCGACTGAAATTTATTTATTCATTGACGACAAGTGCATTTTACAGCTAGTTGACTTAGTGTATATGATACCAAAGATTCAATAAACGATGCAGAGTTTGAAAAATCAAAATCCAAGTCTCGTTGATTGATCGCCTCTTCAGCGCGATAAACTGATTCTTGTTTGCCGTTCCTTCCACCGTGTATGATAATAAAGCAATGACGAAAAAAGAAAGAACGTTTTAAAATGAAATTGAATATAAAAATGGAAACAATAAAAAATAACTACTAGCGTTTAGGCAACTGCCGTGGTGTTGAGACAACATCACCTGTCGCGAGGAATGGTTAAACATGTTTTTAAATGTACTCGATGTTAAATGTCGCGTGTTCCTATTTACAGTTCCCTTCTCTGTGACTTGCCCTTTTCATCTTCAATCTTCTCCTTTCTCCTCGCATCTACGTATTCCCATTTGTGCATCGCATTTATATGTTTTCATGTTCTCATATAATACATTGACCGAATCAATCTCGTGTCTTTGATTTTTCGGTTTCTGTACAAATCTGCAAGATACTTTGCAAGATATTTTTGTCACGCTCTATTTTTCACTCGAAAAAAAATTTTTTTTCCACTTTGCAAAAGACTGAATGTAAAATGATAATTGTTTTCAACTGCGATGTAAATATCAAGAATTGTAAACCTTTTCGTAAGATAAACTGTTTTTGTGCTGTCTCGTGTGATTGCGAATTTCATCGGCACACACCATGTCGAAGTTGCTGAATGACTTTTGACTTCCACTATAGATACCGATAAGAATACGTGAAAATTCGCAGACACGCGATTTGTGAACAATGGCTGCCATGTCCACGATGGTGTTCGAACATTTTTTATTGTACGGAAATTCCGATGTGTTAAAAAATATATGCGTATCCGATAAGAAGAATTTGATTGTAACTATTTATATATAATAACTTTTCTACCATCGATTTTATGTGGAATTCGTCGAGTTTGAATTTGTATGATGTCGTTCGTATATTTTTTATACCGAATATTGAATCACTTCAATATTTATCAGTTGTTTGCGATTTGTATGCAGATTATTGAATCTGTTCAACTTTAGCTCTTGTAAGTAGGTCTCGAAATAATCGTGTATATAGCTACGAATATCAATACCAAAGATATCAAATTTTAAAACTCTAATGCATGTCTCCAGAACTTTGTGTATAAAAAGAATAATAATGTAAAAATTGCGCTAACATAAAAGAAAAACTTCATCTTTGTTAGTATAGTATTACATTTTACTACATAACATATTGATTGCAAATTTAATCTTTGTTTATTCCATGATTCGGTATGGATCTCTGTTTTACAGTTCCTCTGAAACAATTCATTATTCTCCAAACCTGAATGTAAATGAATTTTCAACGTTGATTATAAACTTAATATTTTTCACGAACAGTTTCACAAATTGTACTTATTGTAAAATACGAAGTAACGAGTAGTTGAATTGTTCACTAAATTAATATTACGAAAGGAATTTTTATCGAATGAAAAATTCCGCGATAAATTTTTTCAGAAAAAACTTTAGTCCGTAATTGTAATCAAAACTCTGATATCAAATAAAAAAAATCAGAACCACATGAAAGAATGGGAAAAAGAAAGAGGAATGAAAATAGAACGAAATTTTCCACTTCTGGCAGTTTCGTGTACGATTCTGTTGCAATGCTATCTTCATTAACTGCAACTATCATAGAATGCTCATCGCCGCACTCACCTAAATGCTATAAAATTAAATTCGAGTATTATGTTTGTTAGTTGATAATAGCGTTTATTTTTACGAGTCCACGGGACGCTGCAAAAACCGAATGTTTGATTTGTTTGATCGATTTTAGTATTGGATGAACAGGGTAGGCTGAACAATGATTTCGCAGTCGCGTACACCGGCTATTGTAGCTTCGCACACCGTTGGTGTGGTAACGAACGAGATTCGATGTTGACAATGCGTTTATCAGCACCGATGAAAAGTGTTGGAAACGGCAATGTGTTTCCCTCGGTGGATCTATCGCTTCACGATTTTTCCCCGTTTTGCCATGGAAGACAAAAGAAATTATCTCCGCCGATCGCGTTTTTGTTAATCGCTCTCGAATCTTTGCGAGATCGAGGAAAAAAAAGGCATTGTTGAGATAAGCAAAACCGTGAGGCAATCAGCGATTTTTTTCTTTCAGTTACAGTTGCGCCGTTTAACTTTTCATCTCCGGCATCGGCGGCTTCGTCGGCTTGCAGCGGTTGCGCAATATTCGAATGACTGATTTATTCTAGTGTGAACGAAGAAATCGACGAGGAAAAGTCATTGTAAATAAGTCTAGATAATATAAATGTATGATAAATAGTGATGCGCCGAGTTGATTTATGCAGATTCTATTATTTCTTGTGTACATGATACATTGTAACGGCATTATTTTTCAATGGAAAGTCAAATATAAGTGTTAAAGAAAATTAATCACCTTCCCTCCCGTCTTTTCTGTCCATCCTCAGACATTCTTCTTCAGAGGAACTGGCGACGATTATCACCGTTGAATAAATTTTAATACAATAAAACCGACACCAATTGTGCAATTTTATAATCAATTTTATATGAAATTTTACGGCAATCAATTTATCATAGTTGTAAATTCTATTCTGCAGCGCCCGAACAGCTGCAACCGTCGTTGCGCCGGCGTTATCATGATAGTATTCTAAGCAATTTAATACATGCACAGCAATAAATATCACGGCGGTATCATAATTGCTATTAAGCTAATATAAACACTTTCAAATTCACGATGATAAGGAAAAAGTAAACTCGTCTATCAAACCTATTTAAGAATTTTAGCACAATCCATGCATTATTCAATTATTGTTCGACCTGAACAACAAAAATTATAATTTTTTTTTCACACCTTTCTAAACTTGTTTATTGCATTTCTGTTTTTTTCAAATTTTCCAACTGTTGATATGAGTTTTTATAATTGAAACAACAAAAAGTTTTGCGAATGATTGTTTTGTAACGTTTTAAACAAACTGAAGAAACCGTTAACAAAGATTGTGCAAATTGTCATGCAGTTTCGACTGTGTTTAGTGCCTATCGAGCGTTTGAGCAATTCGCATCACACCTTGTACGTTAACAGTCGGTAGCGATTGCAGCGGTGGTAATCCGTTGTGGAAGGAGTTGAGCCCTTTCTAAAATCGCGAGAATGGCTGGCCACGGAGAGCTGGGAAAGGTAGAGGGACCCGAAATGGCAGTGGATATGCACTATTTCCTAATGTAACCGAGGGAACACGAAAGAACCGAGAGAACTAACCAGCCGACCAACGAAAACGAAAGTGACGGAGAAAGTTGAGCATTATTATGAAGCATAAAACTCACCGGCGGACTCAGACGCCGCGTAACTCATAAAGACGATCTGCTTGAATTCGCACGTTTCCTAATCTTGAAAGCACATCCCAAAATGGCAAACTCAATTTTTACAATTTCCAAAACGAAACAAAATTAGAAATGAAAGTCGGTATGATTCGATGAAGAATATATTGTAATTTGAAAAAACACTCTCCAGCGTTGATCTTCTTTTTTTTTTTGACCTATCAATCGATTGGAAATGGTCACTTGCGCCAAGGACAAGACCTGTTATGCAAACTGCGAATTCCAATTTCCATTCTAAGCCGCGCGGTAAAAGAGCAATTATCTGTATTTATAATTTCACGATTATCCGAGTTGAATTTTTCTTGAATATAATATATCAAGCTTTCTCTCTCCGAAATGTCACTTCGATTCTCACAATTACCAGACTCGTCTGCCATGACATATTTATTTGTGCGTACACACTCCGTTGCAGTGTAGAAATGCAGCCAGCGCCGCATCCAAGCATTTCGATTGCCACTGATAACGGCATTACAAATTAACTCGCCGGGCATAATTGAATTCCTTTCTCCCGCGGCACGGAATGGCACCCTTTGTCACTCGGCCGTTGCACAACCCGCGCGATTTCGGCGCGCAAATTGTCAAGCAGACGCTCGAATTGTAAAACTCGACCCGAACACTTTCGGCGGACCCGAAATTTCAACGACTCAATCAGGGGATCATAAATCAGTCGAGGGAACGAAAAAAAAAGCGCGAGTTGTAAATAACACGTCATAACGTCAATGACGAGTGAAAGAATCGTGCCATTTTCTTATTTCGGTGCGATCGTGACGTAACGCGCACAGTCGCCGGCGAACTCAATCGTTTCTTAATCAAAATAAATTCGCATCTTTACAATGTGTGTACGGCCCGAAGATACGCCACCGACCATCCATGAAAAAACTTTGTTTTTTTTATCAAGATGCGAAAATTTGTTTCTTAACATGCGACCGGAATTCCAAATTCTTTATCATCGAATTACGTTTTTTTTATTGAATTTCCGGAATATTATCTTTTGCTGCGCAACTTTTGAACAAATGTTTTAGATTGATTTATCCCCGCAACAATTGCGCTTGTTATTTAACCACACGCTGCCCTGTGACGGCGAATTAATTTTTCTGTTGTGTCGCCGATTTTTTATTTTTATTTTTATCTTTCATTTGTTTTTTGTCAAACCGCGTAATCCACGCTGACATTCATTTTCAGGCTGCAATCAAATTCCTTTCATGTCACGGAAGATTTAATGACCAGATCCCATAAATCCTGAAACAGCGTCGACTCCTTGCCAAATTTATATTCCGCTGAATTTTTCGCGACATTTTCATTCGAGCGCGCGTTGCCTATCCGCTGCCCGTCAAACTTAAATTCAATTTGGTCCGCGACGATGTCCAATTGCGATGACAATATTCGTGTGTTTGCACGCGGTGACAATTCCTTCGTTTGTGCGAGGACGCGTCGCTTCAAATTATGTAACGCTCTCCTCCAATTTGGTCTCCGCTTCCAGTTTAATTTTTTTCGACTTCCAGAAATTTAATTAAACCAAACAAATCAAATTAAACTTTTCATTTATAAATTACAAAATTCCCGCGTGACTTTTTCAATATGTTACGTAAAATTTGTCTTCACACATGAACAAATAATTTTTCCTGATGCAAATTCAGTTCGGTTTCAGAGATTCCAATTTTTACAAACATTCGCAAATTGGCTGTAAATAATAAGAATTAAGGGAAAGTTTGTACAAAACTAATTGCAAATTTGCAACTTTTTTCAATTCAATTTTCACAATAATGACTCATGAGAAGCAAAACTTTGCTTAAAACTATTTCCAAATTTTCCGTTTTTGGAAATTCATTTTTGAACAAATTTAAAAACAGTTTTAAATAATGATACTAAAGAAACAATGTTTACAAAACTGATTGCAAATTTGCAAATGAAAAAAAGGAACTTAAAAATGGAAATGGAGAATTTTTTTTTTACATTTGTATTCGACTGTTTTACTGGATGCACCGAGATCAGACTTGCGTTTCGCGAGTGAGTGTGAGTTAAGCGCGAGCACCGTTTAGCACTCGCCAAGTTAGAGAAACACTTGGAAAGGCGGCTCAAGGCTCGGTTAGCCTTGGACGCATTAGATTGCCTAATATTCAGGCTTCGTACTCCCTGCCATTTCCAAAGTACCTCGGATGTCAAGACGGCAATACGTGAAAACGCGCCGACGCTGCGATGAATCGTTACAAATTATCGCAGAAGCGTGGATGCTCGCTGATTTAAATCAATTACGCGATAGCGAAGCTTTGAAATCTGCAATTTCGCTCCGGGAGAGTTGAAAATATATACGATCGTGTACAATCTCCTCGGGAGCGCAATTACATAAACGAACGTTGATTACAGGGCGACAAATTAATCTCGAAGAAGTAGACGGACGCTTTTTGAAAAGCTAACGAAACCTTAGACTCTTTCGGTCTAATTAATCGACGATTCAATTAATGAATTTTCGATGCAAAAACGATACCATTTCTCAACGGATCGGCCATTGTTAGCAAACGACTCTGCCTCAATTCTTTTTTTTTTTTTCTTCTTCTTCTTTTCGATTACTTATTCAGGTTTCTTGATGAACTTGGTTTTAATTGTCCCGTGTTACACAATGGCCGGTATTTTTAGATGACCAAACAATGACTAAACGCGTGAAATTGTCACGCGAATTCCATCAGCGATTTCACGCATTGAAATTCGGCTTACCGAGATTGGTACAACGTTCTGTCAAAGAAATCAAGCATGTCGCGTCCGGGGGCAATACTTCGGTACGGTAGCTGCAATCTTTAGAGGAGAGTCGAGATTTCCAAATTATTATATGAGTTGTCAAAGGAAAAGCACCGCTTTCTACGAACTCAAGTAGGACCGACGTTGTAGTTTGCGAAATGAGCTCGCGAGTTTTTTCCTCCCCATTTCAAAGATTGCCAGTACATACCAAGTTGACAGAGCATATAAATAACAATAATTCCAATAACTCGAAATTTCCTTTTACTAAAAAACTGAACAGTTCAAGATTGCAAGAAAAACATTTCAATGAACAATTTTCTAAAAGTTCATGAATTCTTATTTTGTAAAATTTCCTTATTTTTCTCATTTTTAAACAATTTTTACAAAAAAAAGTTCTGCGAGTACATTACTAACCTCGTACAACTCAGCTTGTAACTCGATGTGTGTGGACCAATGAAATTATGCAAAATATTCTTTGTCTTTCAATTAGAATGATCAAAGCAGTTGTAGTACGATTTTTAGGTTATGTAGGTGGCGCCAGTGGTACCAACAGCAATAGGTTATCATATTTCGTATTTATAACTTTTTATTCAATTTATATTATTTTGAAATACAAATATACAGCATGAACGAAATGGAAATATATTTGAAAAACATAGAAATATATTTGAAAATATATATTCGTCCATGTGGAACGTTACGCACAAAACCGTGACCCCCAGCCACAAGACATATCCATATCAAAGAAATTTCTCGATTAGGTAATTGTTTACATAAGCTTTTTGCATTGATATAAAAATGTATACAATTGTTGAGAATTGGTTGAAATTCAAACGAAAAGTTTAATTTCGGCATCTCGCTTAGAAGTAAAAGTTTGTTAAAAGGAGGCATATTACCGCACGCATTATGACATAACCGGTGTAATTCGTGCGTTCAAAAGAGTTTATGGGACAGGCGTTAGTTACATTTACGGGGGAAAGCATCGTCAAAACTTTCACCCGTGAGCCAAAGTCACCGATACAATGTGCGGCGCATAATCGCGTGTGTTTTGCCAAACACTTTAATGAGCTCCACAATTCATTTTATATTGTTTAGCAAATTATGACTCGAATCAATTAGAACGGCAATTAGTCGACGGTGTTTCGCCACGTACGAATTGCGCGCGTGATAAGTTGATTATGACGATTGACTTCTCGCGATTAATTGGCTTTCCGTCAGTTTCATTTTACTACCAGACAATGTAAAGTTTCAATCAACTGTACTAACAAAATTTGCGTCTGACTTTCTGAATTTATTTTTTTCTGAATTTCTCATCGAAAAATGAATACACATTTTTAAAAATTGATACCCTGCCTACGTTGATTAATTTCACGAAATTCTCTGCGTAGGGTTTAATGTATGCACAAAAAATTTAGCGCTCTGTGTGATATAAAAAAAAAAACTTTTTTCCTGCACCCACGTTGGTTTCGAAATGAAAGCCTTTTTTGTCCCCAAAAAATAAATTCGAGTATTTATGATATCTCGTTGAAATTTCACCGAGAGAGGGTAATTAGGAATCGGATGACCAAAATTGGTATGGACGTGCCGCAACAGCTACAGAGCTTTGCAGAGCTTGAACTGGAATTTTAATATAACTTTTGTCTGCTGATTTTTTTTTTTTGGTTTCGTTTTTGTACATGTGTATTTGCGAGACGTTTACGTCGTTTTGGAACGAAACGCTCTTGGTCTAATGGTTCAACGATTACACTCGCATGCTCGACTCTCCGTGCTCGTAAATTATCGACGGACATAAAAATGCTTATAAATTAATTGACGCTCGCACGCGACATTCGCCTACACCAGTGCGTGTGTGTGAGTTGAACGTAGTACAAAATTTTCGTGCTCGCCGACACGAGAGAAAGGCGCCGGTATTTTAGCGATGCATCAAAGGGTCGAAAAGGGAAGTACCTCATTTGGGATTCCAAAAATTCAACTAAAGTTTCATAGATTTCATAAATTTTCATTCTTCAAGATATTTTTCATCCTATCAAAAAAGAATTAACTTACAAGTATGGAAAAATTTTAAACTAATGAATTTCATTTTTCCACTTCTCTAAATTATTCAAATAATTTTTCTTTATGGATCGAACATTTAATAAAATTTAAATGGTTTTTGCAACGATTTTTTTCTAATTTTTTTCCATTTCTTTCATTTATTATTTTATTTCAAAAATCTTTTTTCGTCCATCAACTTTTTTTATGCAAAAGCTATTCATTTTCAAATTCCTTCAGAACGATAAAGAAGTTTTTTTTGTACGCTCTTTATGAGAGTTATTTGCATGAAACTCAGACCTCATATTAGGCTAATTTTCACTTACAAATTAACGAGATCCGTTTGAAGAATTTGTTCCCGCGGCAAACTTTGTTGTACAATATGGATCGTTGCAAGATTTATAGTTAACTATTAACTATTAAACACCTTCATACACAATAAACGCCTTGAATATGCGAATTTGTAAGCAGATAAGCATCTTTTAATGTGTGACGAATTGCATGCGTTGATACGTTAGCGCAATTTTCCTGACGTGACACTGGTGTTATCCATGTAAAATTTTATATATAGCCAAACACGTTGACGTTATTAAAGTCTAGTAAACATGTAGCCAAATGTGCAGAAAAAGAAATAAAAATTGTACTTTTCAAAAAGTACATCTATGTCATGCAACATATATTTTGCCGTGTATAAAACATATTTATGGCCGACATATTTGACATAAAATAAAATATATATTAAAACCCATACGTGAGTCATATATAGGACATATATTTTTTCCACTTATAATTTCATCAAAACAATATTTTTTATTTTGAAACGAAACTGTAAATTCAGAATAAATGACACGCGGATGCCCCCACTTTATTTTGTACAGGGGAGGGGGAAGATGCAACAGTGGAGTGAAAAGTGAAAAGAAAAGTGATTTGGATGATGAGTCGCGTGGGTTTGAATGCGAGCGAGCATGTGCGAAGGTTGCGAAAGAGTTTGGCGAGGGCCAGGCGTAAGGGAGTGCCCTTCTTATGCACCTTTCGCTAGGCGCTTTTCGAGAGGCACTTTAAGGCCTTTGACTCCTTCGCAAGGAGGAATAACATGAGCCGCACTGCGCTTGGGTAGATACCTTTGCGATACGTAAAGTAAGGCGGGCACTTTCGAATTGCATAACGTTTGTGCCCGCGCCTTCATTCGATTATGTCAGAAGAAAGCTGCCGTGCTGCCTGGGAAATGTAGGTAGGTAGGTAGACTGTACGTTAAACGTACACGTGATAATGCGATTGATTCAATTCGCGATGTGACAAATAAACGCGATTTTCCATGCAATTCGATTAATGCCCCGACGGTTTGTTTTTATTCGATTTCGTTGTGTGGCTGAAATGTGAAAGTTCGATTGTGCTATCAGAACGACAAAGTGAAACGATTTTTATAAACAAAACAACTTTTAGCCCGCCAAAATTTGGCCAATCGAACCAAATGGATTTGCTTTGATTAGCTCGCGGGAATATTGAGTTTCAATCATCCCAGCGACAGGATTTGTGGCTCGATTTTTGATCGCAGTACAAAGTGAGTTTTACAATCAAATTATATCTCCCATTGTCCTCCATTTCAAAACATGCTTCAATAGGATCTGTTGATTTTATTTACACATGTTTCAAAACCTCAGGGGAAAAACGTTGAAAAAATTTTTCTTGAGTGATATAACAATAACTCAACATTGCGCTGCTCGTAAAACCGTCAAAGATGTTAATGTTAGATAAACATCGGGATAAAAATTGATAATTGCTTTATTTAAAAAAAAAATTTTTTTTTTCATTCATCTCTCAGTTTGATTGCACAAAAAATAACATCTCTCACTGGTAGGACATTCTACAATCAGTCACCAGACACAAGCTCGTGGCATTTTCCGAAGTGAAATTACATAATGGGCCACCAATTTCCTCGTTACACTATAGAGCCTCAATTGCCACTGAGGCAGAATCTTCGCCTGGAAATTCTTCGCGTTCAACGTCTGCCATGTTCAAAACTCTCCTCAAAACTTTTGTGTCATTGAAGTTTACGTAATTGGTATCACTGAGAAAAAAATACCAACAAAGTATGTAGTCAAATCGCGTCTCAGTTACCTGAAAATTAAATCAAATAAAATTATAATCATCACAATTTTCAACACTCAAATTCTCAGTCGAAAAATATTTATACCTTTGGAGATATTTTTTATCAGACTGTTTTGTCAATTCAAAACACTTTTGGTACGTCACGACGGACATTTATTATCCGGTGGCTCTGCAAAAGAAATTCACTTTTAGAAGAAATTCAACTCGCGCGCGTGATTTCGAATTATTCATATTTTGCATAAATACTTAAAAACTGCACGAACGCATATACCTCCTGAATATTTATGAGGACGCTAATCTCATAGTTCAGAAGCGTACCGTCAACTTACGTAATTGTTTACAAAACACGTCGAATTGCAAACTTCACACAAAATACCTGTTTACTTTGAAAACAATCTGCTCCCTCGCGGAGAAAGGGGTTACACTTTCTTGAGAAAGGAAATAGGTAGATGGCTGAGAACGATGGGCGCCTGATTTATACAACCTCCCCAGCCCTCACATTTTTTCTTCTCAACCCCTAAGGATCATAAACACTTTAAGAGGATGTTTATTAAGTCGTACCAAAAAGTGTCTTGAATAAACAAACTTAATATCCTAGAGAAAAAATAAAAATTCAAAACTCTCAATCATCTTAAATCAAAATTTTTTATTTCAATTTTTTGATTCATTATTTTTCAGAAAAAAATAAAAATTGTTAACTCTCAATCGTCTTAAATCAAAATGTTTAATTTCAATTTTTTGATTCATTATTTTTTAGAAAAAATAATATATTTAAATACGGAACTTGTTTTTACTCTTTGGGCAGTTGAAAATGTGTACTTTGGGACTGACTAGAGTGTATCAAACAGACAAAAGCGAAGAAAAGATAAAAATGCATACGAAGGCAATAGAAAAGCTTTGGCCTCGCGTCTCTAGCCATTTTTCAAAGTTCGTTTCGTCGGCTGACTTATCTCGGCAACTGACGATAAACAAAAGCGAGGTCGCGTGTATACGATTTTCCAGACATGAAAAAAAAAAGAAGTCACGTGACTGGCGTGTATTATCGAGATATGCGCAATTGGAGGCGTAGAAAACGTTTTTTCGACCGCGAGAAAGAGAGGATGACAAACATCTAGGTTATCAAAACGGCAATAACAAGTGCTTAAATGAAATGGCACTTGGTGTGGCAGTAAGGTGAATCTCAGCCGAAGGGGCTCTCCGGCTCATTTTGTTTTGACATTTTAATCGATAGCACAAAATGTCAGATCTAAAGTTTAGGATAAAAGACGAGGCCGCGCATTGTCTGCAGCCGCGCGGCTGTGATATGAGCGGAGAGCCACTTTTTAAATTAGCTCGTAAATTTGAACAGCTCTCGGCGCAAGTGCGCTATCAAGTGCATGACATTTGGAGCCAGATTACAAAACTGCGCGAAAAAGCGCTTCATTGTCATTTCAGCGATTTAATAACGTTCTTAAATCAATGGGCATTGTTGAAAGGGAGCGATTGTGGTGTGTCGTGATCGGGCCGCATAAAACGCGGGTTCTCCTCTACGTGCCATATACCGACGGATATAAAAACCGCGAATGTCCATTAACATTTTATAACTCGAGTTATATTTTTGTCCTGCAAAGGGGTTGAAGCACTTTCA
Source organism: Trissolcus basalis (assembly GCA_025266255.1). Classification (NCBI taxonomy): domain Eukaryota; kingdom Metazoa; phylum Arthropoda; class Insecta; order Hymenoptera; family Scelionidae; genus Trissolcus; species Trissolcus basalis. Next base: position 11,132 of record JAAMPD010001099.1, on the reverse strand, counting down.
CTCGAAGATCGGCCCGGTCGTGGTATTGAGAAACATATTCAATTTATGTTTTATCATTTTATGCTTTTCCAATTTAAATATCAGTTTAATTATATGTTTTTAATTTATAAAAAATGTTATCTGAAATGGTGCATGAAAAATTAACTCATAAATAGTTCGTTTTTATTTATGAAAAATGAAAATTTATACATTTGGTGTAATAAATTTGGAATGAAAAATTTGTGTAAACAAATGAGATTGTATTTGGAAATCAAGTTTTAGTAATTGAATTATAGTTGTACTTTTCTAAGTGGATCAAAACACACCTTGGGGCGGATGAGTTGGAACGAGAGACAGACTAATAAGAAAATCGTTGAAAAAAAAAAGAGATGAGATCATTGTAATTACACATTGTCGTGTTTTCTAAGTCGATCAACAGACTCTTCGATTAAAATATGGCTCACGATTTACGCAACCATCAGCAGTCGTGTCTGCCGAGTCTAACGAAATTTGTGTTTTACCTTTAACCGCGCTGTTGGAAGAAGTAAAAGGCGAAGTTTTGTAAGTGGCTCGGCGATCGGGCGATAAAAAATACAGACCTTTTCAATTTAAAAGCTCATTATTTATGAATCGAACCGTTTGTTCGGGTTCGCGCGTATTAATGCAATTTCGCGATTTTAATTGAACCGCGCAAGAACGAAAAAGTAGCCGGCCGGCTCGTCTGAGCAAAGGTCAGTACACGCTTTACACTTCTCTCCTCTCATTTCTCTCTATAAAAAAATAAAAACGTCCGATATATTTACTTAAAATTATTTTTGAACGAACTCTGTCAGGGTTAAACAGACGTTGTTTACATTATATAAAAAATCCACTTTTCATACCTACAATTAATCACGTTGCATAATCATTGATAAATCATTATTTCCAAGATTTATAGCCATTGTCCATCTCTTGAAAATTAAAAAAAATTCTCTTTTCGTTGCTCCAGGTCTGGGATTCGAACTCTCGTCCTTCGAATTTGTGGTCTGCATCTCATTTCATCGCTCCATAAGACTGTTCTACAATTTGAAATTGGATTAATTTGAAAATGTGAAAAATAAAATATCAAAACTGTCGACAAATTGATGAATTCAACATGAAATTCAATTTAAAGTTGAAAAATTACATGAATTACAATTATATAAGAGTAAAAGTCAAGTGTGACTATTCAAGTCACAAGTTTTGAATTATACGGTGGAATTATTAAGTGGCACTTTAATTTTCCGGCACATATGCTGTAAAACGTGGCTGAAAAGTCGAATTTTTTCACAGCGCTCATTGCGCGCGTAATCTAATCTCCATTTTTCATCTGACAGCCAAGTGTTCCTTTTCTATTACGATTCATTTCGCGTCGCCTTGTATATAGGCGACCTCGGGTTCGCTATCATCGTTAGAATCGCTGCAGTCGTTCTGCCGAGGAGTAGGGGATGCGCCAGACTTGCTATCTCTCGATAGAAGTGGGTCAGTGTTAAAGATGGTGTCGAAAAGAATTCAAAATAGGTCGCCCGTCAATGCGTACACATTTCGAAACAACGAAACGCGACGCTTTCTTCGCGACCTCGACTATTATAACGCGTGCGAGATGCGTCGATGCAGGCAGTCGGTAAAATGGGTCGGCGCCAGAAATCATCAGCGGTTTTTCTCTATGGAGGAAAATTGCGCTCGAGGCCTAATCGGCTCAACGAGTTATCGCCGCTGCTGATTCGTCGCCGTCGTTTCGCCTCTCCTCGCGACAAGACAAATTGCGCTGATAAAAATTGCTAAGAATTTTCTAGATTGGCCGATTTTTTTTTCCACCGTTGCTTTTCAATGGAAATTCCGCGCGATATAAAATGCACCTTCTGCGAATCGAGATGAGGCGATTCAGCGTCGGTTCTATTTTTAACCGGGACGCAATTTTTATTAAGAACAAAATTAGGTCCGTTTGAGTGCTGGTCATTGGGTAATACACGCGAGATTGAATGTCAAATTGCGCTTTATCTGGGTAAATACGAGTGAAAATATAAAAAAGAAATCAAGATCGAACGGGGAGATATAATTCTATTTTTGAAATTCGTGAGTGCGCGCGATTATAAATGTTTTGGTAATTTTAGAATTAAGTGTATCGTACTATGTTCATTCATGTAATTTTTGTTATCATTCACCTCAGAATTACGCGCAGCTACCAAAATATTGACAAGCTGCACATTTTTTACAACCAACATTTTTTCATCTCAAATCCCAGTTACAACATTTTTATAAATTTTAATTCGAAAAGTAAACTAGATCCATTTTTTATTTTCTTATTATTTTTTCGAATATATATATATTTCTATTTATGTAATTTTACATTCATATATTTGTTTACTAAAAAAGAACAAATAAATTCCTACTCTACCAGTTATAATTTTTTTTGTTTTTTCCTAAGTCTTCTATTTTGTTTATCTACTGTACATATATATATGTTTGATTCTAAGGCACGTATCTATTTGCAGCGTGTTTAGAATATAAGGAGAAGGCGTAGAGCGAAACAACAGACAAGACGAAGAAGCAACGAAAAGAGAATGACGAAGAAAGCGTGACCCGAATTTTTTCGCCGGTGACGAGGCCGTTTCGTTTCTTTTGTCATTACTTCGTTAGTATTGCTGCGATCATTTATTCGAAGGCCGACCGATGATACTCAGTCAAAACGATTTCATAGCGATCTCAATGAAATTAATAGACAATGGCGGTATTAGAACATCAGTACCGAGGAATTGTCCGAGTACCTTGAATCATCGATGAAAAATGTGTTATTAATTCAGAAAACTGCAAACGCGTTGGATAAATTTGTTATGTCATATAAAATGTGCTTGTTCATGGAAATTGTAACATGTAATGAGAGAGCGCAAAATGAATTGACGCATTCGAATATTTAGCAGCGTCGTATTATTAATATCAAAGATTGTGACGAAAATGTGTCCCGAAACAATTTTGCAATTGATTGATGGTCGTTCGCGAGGAAACCCGAAGGAATCATTATTTTTTTCGTCGACGAATCATTTACATTTTATGCAGATGTCTTAACGCCGATCGTGACTTGAATTTTATCGAAATTTGAATTTTATCCAAATTCGTTCAGGAAAAATGGACAATATCGTAATATTAAATCGCAAGATTTTGCTTCTTTATGATTGTATCATTAAAATATGTGAGATTCACGTGAAAATATTAAAAATGCTCTGGAGTTTAGTGGTCCTTCGTGACTTTGCATTTCCGAACTGAGAAACCTCAATCTCCAGAGTTTAACAGACATTCGAAATACACAGAAAATTCGAAAGACACATTTTTGCATCGACCCTCAAACGGAATTACCAAAATCACATTCAAATCTGTCGAATCAAAAATTCTGTCGTAAATTTCAACAACTTTCTCTGACAATGTGTGACATCACATATCCGATATTATCCTGTATCGAAATTCTAATTTTGTCATTGAATCATTTAAGAACTACACCCACTTGGGATTTGCAAATTCAGCAATTAAATATACAAATTACGATTTCTCATCGGCGGTAATCGAATGCCACATTTCAAATAACTTCTGCCTGATAATGTCTAATGTACTTCCTATAAATTTCGCTTTCGAAAATCCGAATGATCTTTCGAAAGGTCATACTCATATTCAACACTGCAAAATTCGAACGCAAAAGGCACAGCTACCAGCTAAACTGAAATCACGAAAAAATCTTCAAATAAATATCACTTGCAGCGCATAACAATCCCGGACAAAAAGTGCCACCGACGTTATAATCTAACTGGCTTCAGCATTTTTTGAAATCTAAAAAAGAAAAAAAAAAACGTAACAAAACAATTCTTTCCGGTTTTCATAGTTTGCATCGGTTAATAAAAATTCATCCTTTTCGTTCTGCCCATTTTTTGATCTATTAAATTTTGTTTTATGGACCGAGGTGCAATATTTGTTTAGCGCCATAAATTCCTAGATCCCAAACAACTCTGGGGTTTAAAAAAAAATAACGCGTACAATGTGTGCTAAACAAAGGAAGTGTGGCCGCGTTTTAGTCTGCGTGATTTTTTTTATCCGCAGGAAAAGGGAAAATTCAGTATAGAGAGCGAAAAATAAAATAAAACTTCCGAGAAGAGTTTTATGACGTCGAAGATGGATCCCCTCGTAAAACAGTCAATAGAAGGGCGAGAGAGCAAAGATTCGTTTAATTTTACAATGTGTACCTATGCCAACATAATAACAGTGACCATTATTATTTCGACACGACTTTCAGACAGGTCAGCCTCCGCGTTATGTAATCACGAAGCGAGCGCCGACGAAATGAAATTGAAAGTAAAGTAACCAAACGTTGTTAACTAAGCGAGCCAGTCCGTTGCGAATCTCACCTTCGATCGAGTGAAGGTGTCCACTGGGAAGAGAGCTTCCTGCCTTGCCGAGGAACTTGCCGCTTCAATCGACCCTCATTACGGACAAATTCAATGCAAATCAGTCTTTTACAATGTATACATTATTTATGCCATGATAATTATTCGATGTTGGTATAATAAATTTTACTGTCTAATTTTATTGAGCGTTAAAATTGCAACGCACGTTTACACGACAACCGACAAAAAACCTTACAAATGAGCTAAAAAAAGACCGAAAATTTTATTCAGTTCTTTTTTCTTTTTTTGGTCTGAAAATGTTTTCGATTGGATCATCAATCTAGATACGTATTTTTTATGGTTTCTTGGATTAAGATATTACCAAATGAAAAATTTTATTTTCATTCAAAATTCGTTTGTATTCAAAACGTTTATTTCTTCAGTTTGTTAAACTTGATACAAAATGATTAATTATGATTTTTTCAATATTTTTCGAATGATTTTCAGGTGATTTTTGTATTCAAAATTTGATTTCTTATAATTACTTCTGATGAATGTGAATCTTAAAGTTTGCCATTTGAAAATTTTGCAAATATCTCACAATTGAATTTCGTAAATGAAAGATAATAATAATAATAAAAAAAAATACAGAACTCTTGAGTTCTAAATTTTTCGTCCTGTTAACAATTTCACACACTCATATACCGTCAGTAAAACATAGTTACATAATGCTCATGTTTTTCATAACCAATTGACACTCTGACATTGATTGCATAATATTTTCGGTGTGCAAAATTAATCTGATACGGTGAATCAATTGTCGCTCGAAGAAAAATTGTACAACAATTTTCATTGCGATCACCGACAAGCTGAAAAATGCGCTGAGAATTTCAGAGTCGTTATCAGCGTGTAAAATTGAACCGATTTTAATTTTACATAATATTAACGCTGTGCACAATTATTATCATCGACACTTTACGGCAGGTCATTAATATTAATTCACAATTTTTTTTTTCTGTACAGGGCACTTAGCAATCGCGAAATTACGATTTTTTTGAGTCATAATTTCGAGAGCACCTGGTATATGAACAGAGTTAAATATCTCGTTACGTTAAATGATTATCATGTGAATTGAGCTTTCACTGTATATCAAGACAGCGCCACTTCCCGCATATGCGGATGGCATGACACGACGGAAGTTGTGCACTCCCTGCATACACTCGTCGTTTGAAAAAATCTCATATTGGTCGGAGAAAGTGTTGCAACCATTTTTATTGTTTCCTTTTTTTCATCAATTTTCTAATAATGAAATCACAGACTCAAAACCTCAAGAAAAAGTAATTGAAAAATCTATCAAATAAAAAATAAAGATTACAAAAAATTATGTAAGTTAAAAAAAAAAACTATGATAACTTTTTTCTGTCCGATTGAAACTGAATTGTAAATTAGAGCATGAAAAACAATACGTTAAATCAAAGTGAAAATGTATCCAGATGACAATTCGAGTAAATTCAGAGTGTTACAAGAATTGAATGTGGCAGACAAAATGAATAATGACTGTGTACACTTTTGTTCGACATGATTTTTCATCACCGGGTTAATGACGAGCATTATAATCATCGTTTATCTCGGTCTTTTATCAAATCCTTAATTACGGACCGTAGCAGGGCAAATATTTATAACAAAACATTTAAATATAAATGGTCAGCGACGGCAGTGCGGGGTTACATAATATGTAAATATTGTTCTAAATACCGAAATAAACTACTGTGCACAGAAGTCGTTCTGAATTAAAACTAATTACGATTGAATAATCAAACGTGAGACACACAGACGGAGCAAACAATCGTAAACTGATCAAAAAGTTTGGTCCGTGCAATTTTCGTGACGTTGAATAATGTTCGGAACCTTTTTTTCCTGCCTTAACAAAATGACGAGAAGATTTTTTTTATGTAGATATTTAAATGAGCTTATTTCTTGAAAAGGAAATCGATTTATCACATCATCATGATAATCCACAACTGGCGAATTCCTGTTTTTCATTTCATTTCCAAGTCATCCACCGATGAGCTCTTTGTTGCCATAACTGATGACGGATCTTTTGACCTGTTGGATAAAAATGTTGTCTCAAATTAAACCAATTTCAAAAAAACAAAACAAATTGTTCAAATGTGAAAAAAAAGTTTGTTCAAAATTAATTTTTTTACATTTTTTGAAAAATTGATTTTCATTGGTGTAAAAACCACCTGGAATTGGCAGACGAGCAAAAAAAAAAGAGCAAACGTGAAAAAAAAATGTGTCTAAAAACAGCACCTGCAGCGCACCAAGGAAATCTTATTTTCATCAATGAAGAACTTTTATAGACGAAAACTTTCCCGAGCCGATCTATTTTTCCACTTAAGACAACTTGGCCAACGGTTGGCTAAGAGCCATTGATTGCACCTTAGCAGCTTCCTCTTAATTCTCCGGACCTTGCTCTCATTTCACCGCGGGACAAGATTAGAAATAGAACTCGCTCGCGGTGAACGTCAAACGTACAACTCGGATGAGACGAGCGCGCACTTTCCGCGTGAAAGGTCGACCCCTTGATTTCGACGTGCATTTTCGATGGACTGCAATTGCAGTTTCTGATCGCCTTATGCAATCGAAGGAGAGAACTGACGCGAGACGTAATCAATGGCAATCCACGTCGTAAACATGTTATCACAACAATGCGCGAAGAGAGAAAGACAGACCCTAACAATTCGCGTTTATCATTTGTTACATAAGCTCATCTTTTGATTCGCCAAGTTTCCTTGGCCGACACCTCATCGCGCTGTAAAAAGTGTCAATCATGACAAGTGTGTTAAATTAACAAATGTCTCTTGAGTGTCACCAAATTGCTCCAATCCAAATCGACCATCTGAAATAAAGAAAATATGTTGCAATTCAATAAGTAATTCGAAATCAACAGAAAAACATTCATTAAAGAATGTCTTGATCTCAGACAAAATTTACAAGTGACTTACAAATTTTAAAAAACTGTTCCAAGTTGATCAAAAATTATATGAACCAAAAAATTTATTTTCCGAATTCGAAATTAATTTCAAATCAACAAACAAAATCCTCTTGGTAATTTATCTGGAACAATATCTTGATTCAAAACGAAATGATTAAACGTGTCTTAAAATTGTTTTAAATTGTCACAATTTCTTTTTCAAAACGACCAAACAGCTGAAATCAAAAAAATTTACGTCTTAATTTGAAAAGTAATTTGAAAATGTAAGAAAAACATTACCAAACGATGTCTTAATTTAAGACACTACATTTGACAGTGCCTTCAACTCTTTTGCTCACCTTGTATTCCTTCAATTTCTTGTGTATTTTGAGAAACCATCAATAAATCAGCCGGCCGATGCAATTCCGTCGTTTTTATATTACTTCCTCTCTCTCCAAAATCGTTCGGTTATTTTTGAATGCTCGAATCATTTGAGGCCTCGAGTAACCAAAAATTCCTCGAACGTTTTCACGATTCCCACCGGCGGAGCATTTTTTTTTTTAGTACCCTGAACGGTTTTATGATCGTGCATAGAAAGTAGCGATACAATTTTTCTGCCATCCATTATCTCTGTTTTGGTACGCATTCCTTGTCGATTCAGAACTGAAACAACCCTTACAAGTGGTTCCGGGAACACCGGAAAGGGATGGGAGTAAAATATTAATCGTGACGGAGGCCAATTTCTAATTCTCTCACTTCTTTCATATCCACCTTCGAACACAAAGCAAACTCTTTGTCCGAGGGAAAAATGGTGTGAAGAACAGGGCCAGTTTTTTTTCGGCCACTTGTGCCGCAGTTTCACGAAACTCGGGTCAAGCAAAAAGCGATAAAAAAATGGAGCTCTGAACGGTCTCGAAAGGATTACCACGGGTTGAATGAGAAATTCTGGCGCACGATCGCTCTTTTCCCCCGGACTGTAAAGCGCTTCATAAAATCATAACACGGCTCGGACACATCTCCCGCGTTTCACTGTCTGTCCCAATTTTTTGCCCGTTTTTGTTTGAGGAAGGACCTGTCGAGAACCAGAAACTGGCTTCCCGAAAATTTAACCACGCTTCCGTTTGCCTTTTCCTCATGAGAATGAAAATGCGATTTCAATTTACGATTGCCCTAGACATTTTACGAGTCCGCTGATTTATCACACCCAACTATTATTTCTCGTGTTTCTTCTGCTCTCTTTTTTTCTCTCCCATTCTTCTTTTTCGTGTTTTTCTTTTCTTTTGCTTTTCTGTGTGTTTTTTTTTCACACTTCCATTTGTATTCGAGAATCGCTCGCTTTATTACAGTCTAATGTTGCAAGTTGGGCTTCACAGGCTAATTTTTATTAAAAGTTATTATGTAAAGCGTGACTCTGTAGTTGCTTTTTTATGCACTCGCTCTGCCTTTATTTCACACCGTGTAACCATCCTTGTCTCTCTTTCCACGCTCGAATCGCTCTGCTCTCCTCGCGACCGCTGCGAACGACGTCGTTTATAGCCATGTCTAAGTTGGCCGAGGCTAAGTTTTACGGCTTTTCTGCTTCTGATGGTCCTGGTATCTGAACCGCCGTTTCTCCTATCTTGTGCATTTCAAGGCCTCAACTTTGTCGCATACTGTGCACCTCCAAGCGAGCACAATTTTTTTCATCCATCCTTCGTTGTCTTTTATGATTTAATTGAATCTGTTCATGTGTAACGTAATTAGTGTATCAGCATTGTATTGTCCTCTGAATGATCCATTTCAACACTTTTTTTACCTCCACTTGGTAACGATTAGTTTTTTTTCAAACACACCTTTTTTTGGAACGAAAATATTACGTCGTAGACAATAGGAAAATACTGAAATCAAATTTGTAACATTTTTTTTTTCCATTTCAACGTTTGACTGGATTTAATTTTACAATTTATGAAGATTCTACAATTCTAAAGAATGAAAATAAGAAATTATTAAAATTTGAGTTACTTACAGAAAACTGAATCGGACACTCCAAAATTGTAACGATTTCATATAATTGTTTGACATGATTAGATAAAATTGTTTGCGCACCATCTAAAGTGAAATTGAATATTGAATAAATAGAATCGAAGATCGATGACAATTCAAAATCAACGCTGGATGGAACATTTTTAGTTATGAAATTGAATATTATTAAGTTGTCAGGAACTTTTGACAATTCATTTTGCTGCGAATGAAACGGAGAAGTTAGACGAATAATTGTAACAAATCCACAAGAAATGCAGAAACATATTATTCCAGACTTAATAAGTTCGATTAAAAATGTTGATAAAGGTGTTTACAGGCAATAAAACCTGTTTCCCATTCGGATCCTATCGCACAAAAATCGATATCAATGCAACAAGATACATGACAGTTTTTGCTTAATTTCATCGTTTAAGGTGAGTTGTCGATAATTACAACATATTACCAAATTATATAATTAAAAAAACGGAACGCAGCTCGCAAGCATCGTTTATTTTTAATACACCGGCTGAAAAGAGTATATTCATTCTTATTGACTTAATTTCGTATCGTAATCAACTTTCAATCTCGGCGATCTCACGTTAATTGCAGAATTTTTTTTTTTTCGACTGATGAGAAAATTATAATTCGCAGTTGTACATGTATATTTTCGTTTGTCTAATTGTCGATTCGAATCAAAGACATTACGAAACCGAGAAAAATCTCAGCAGAAATGATTTTCGTTCGAATTATTATTTTGTCGTTTGATAATTTATTGTTGCATGTCATACGTTGATTTGCAAGTTTGCGATAAAAGAAATATCGATTCAGAAATAAAATATAGATACATAATAAAATAGAAAAGTTACAAGTTGATCCGAACGTATCGTAAATCCAATTTCAACATGCGACTCTAGTTTTGCGAAAATTCAGACACGACTGTTCTTTTTTTCCTCCATGACAAAATCAAACGACAAGCTTCATAATTCCGACAGTATGTATCTATTTGACATGCGTCTAATGTGCCTGTGGAACCGAAAAACTGCTAGCCAGTAATTTATCTGTCTTTGATTTAGCTTGAAATTGTGGTAGTGGGTAACAAGCGAAAATTGAATCCCAATATGGCTCCAAATCGTTTCCCAAAGAGAGTTCGATTGTGCAATGCGAAATTAAAATTCCGCTCGAGTACCTGACTCAATCTCAAGATCATTATGCGGGGAGTTGCGATCGGTCCTGCATATCTACTGCGAAAATCAAAACTCGTCTGGGTGTTATCTGCAAAATGTTAGTTTACGAATGTTACACGTTATGTACAAAAGTGGAAGAAAAATACGAACTTTGTGTTATTTGCAAATTGATTCGTTCATTTCGAAACTGATTCAATCATAGTCAAATCTTTCTGTGAAAATTTGAATAAACAATATGTCTCATATATAACTTTACATACAATTATATATGATACATAAATGCTAACTCATATTTCGTATAAAGTAAAAGCTATCATTAAAATTTTTTCTATCAAATTCATATATAAAATATAACAAATTTATTTAATAAATTTTTAGTAAAAAAAAATTTTTTTTATAAATTTTGATCTTATAAAAAATGTATCATGAAAACGTATATATTTTATATCAATTAATAAATAAAAATTTTAGATAATCGGTACATTTATCTTATGTGGAAATTTGAATGTTAGATAAAGTGTCATCAAATCAATCACAAACAAAAATTGTATTGAAATAAAATTTCTAATAATGTTTGACAAAATGATGCAAATTAAATTTACC
>JAAMPD010001098.1:0-29775 GCA_025266255.1 Trissolcus basalis | reverse complement strand
TTTCCCTCACGGAACGAAAATATAAACGCAAATTTTATAAACAGAATATACAAATTATTGCCGTCTTTTTTATACAAATTTTATATATTTTTTATATTTTATTTTATAGAAATTAATTTTATAAAATGAAAATATAAAAAAAATATAATAAGAATATACTGATTATTGCCGTTTTATAAAGCAGTTAATTATGCAAATTTTTTTTTTTAGTTCCGCTGATTTGGACCTACCAGCTTTATTGAGCCGATTTATAAGAAAATGATATTCAAATATTTTATGTAATTGTATGAAAAAGTCGTTAAATAACCAATGTCCGGAAAAAAAACGTTAAAATATACATATTAATTATGTTTGTGAAATCCATGAATATAGAGATTAAGAAATATTGATGAATCGAAAAGAAAACCAATGATAACATTCAAATTTCCCGCCTTTCTGATTGTGTACGAACTACAAATTACAAAACTGATGAGAATATTGATGAGAGCATTTTAAACTAATTGCTTTCAAATTAAAAATAATATTCATTTACTTCATTTGCGTTTTTTCGAGTATTTTGAGTTTTCGAGTGCGACACGAGTTTAACAACGCTGTATTCTATTCTCGAGTATTTTGCATTTCGAGCATCGCGTTTTTCGAGTTTCGAGCTTCGCGTTATTGTTACACTTCCTTTTTTTTATATAAATCATTCTAAACACCCATGTACAACAAACAATACATGTCCATTTTTGTTTGCACTTCCCCGTACGGGAGTCATACTTTGAGTTTTTCTTTTCTTCTTTTTACATTCTTTTTACATTCTTTTTACAAATTTTTTCTTTCTACAATTATTGAATATCGCATTCATCTATTTGTTTGATAAAAAAATTGTAAAATCATTCAAGCAATTTAAAAATCATTTACTAATCATCCATGAATTAATTTATCAATTGCATGAACTGATAAATGTTTGCAAATTTTGCAAAAACAGACAAATATAATATTTTAATTTTCATATTATTCTGACTAAATTTGAAATTTTAATAATTAAGGATCAATTTAAAAACTAAAAAATACTATTCAACTTAATGACAAATAAATTCAAATAAGACAATTTCGAGATGTAGAACCATCTTGTCGATTTTAATCATTTATCGATCAATTGTTTCATCGCATATGCTCATTCGTATTTTTTTGTGAAACTTGTAAATTTGAAAATTTATGGAATATTAATTTTTAAAATTACGTTACAAACAAAACTTATTATTAGAAAATGTATATTTGCAAAACTTTATAAAAATTCAATTATTACAATTTTCAATCCAATATTAATGAAACAATTGAAAAAAATGAACGGTTTGTTTCTAACCTAACCTAACTGCAATAAGACAAAGTAAACATTGTTGCAACATTCAAAAAGTTGCGCAAATATTCTTTGTCAGAACTATATGAATAAACCCCATCAGCATGCACCCATCGATTTTGCCGAAGCGCCATATCTGAAATCGAACTTTTGATACCGCGAATGCACGCGACGCCTGAAGCGATGCTACCAGGTGAACTTGCAGGTAGCGCAGCCAAAGTTTCGCTCGGGGTCTGAACCGACGCCGCATGGCATGACCGTTGCCATGACTACGAATTGACCGTTCGTTTGTAACAGGCAGCACCTATACCAAAGCCGACCTGCGACGTACAAGAACGCTCAGGTGAGTCGTCCTCTCTCTCTCTCTCGTTCTCCCTCTCCGCGCGAGGTCTCCGCTCCACAGAACGAATCGCAGTCCGCCGCTCGACCGCGGCACGCTCGTTTCGCAACCTGCGTGACGTAGGTGGTCACGTGAGTACCCTTTTTGAAAGCGATCGTCGTCTTCTCGTCTGGCGTCCAGGAGTAGAACCACGTCGAACCGCGCCCTAAGCGAACGCGTCGCCTCCAACCGCCCGAACTTAGCCGCGTTCTCCAGTTTTCGATCTCAACGATGGCCCTTGTTTACGCGTTACAAATAAGTTGTCAGTTCTAGTAAGGTGCTAGTGGAATTCAAAAAAATACGCCGCGTTCTCCAGGCTCCGAATACCACCATGGCTACAGTCGTTAAAATTCAAAACAAGTGGTAACGGACAAAAAGGTACCTGTCCATTAGTCAGGGATGCCAATATGAGGCGCCGGTCCACCTGACTCTTTGTTTACAAGCGCGTCACCCATCTGTCTAATCCCGATGTCAAATTCTGTGACATGGAATACGATCAGGGGACCGAAACAACTGGTCCCTTGACATGTTGAGTTCGCAGGATTTCGTGTCCCTAGTCAAATAAGAGTGCGGATAAGTATCGAGAGTGAGAGTGCAGTTTGTTTACTCGTTTGGTTCTTTGGAAAGTGAAGTGCACCATGAGAGTGTTGATATGGACGCTGTTGGCGTTGACGGCGAGCGCCTCGTCGGAGGAATCGCCGACGATCTACTACACAGAACCCAATTTTGGAACAACCGAGCCGAGTCCTGGCTCGGTCACGGAACTTCCGGGAGGAAGGATCGCGCGGGGTCAAAGGGTCTTGGAGAAGGTCAAGAGCCCGTACCTGCTGAGAGAGGACCTGTACGTGGACAGAGACGGAGAACTGATCGTCGAGGCTGGAGTTGAACTCAGGTTCTCTCCTATGATCGGTATCACGGTTCGAGGAATCCTTACCGCTGATGTAAGTAGACTTTCGATATCCGACCGGTTGGGATCATTTGGCTTCGGTCACGATGCAATTGTAGTGAATCGAGTTGTAAAAAGCCCTGTCGGGAGTTGCAATTGTTGTTGCGATGGGAAAAACATTTTTAAACGAACAACGAAGACGTTAGCTTCGCCAGCACGCTTGATTGATAGGCCTTAAAGTGCTATTGGTTTTTGTTGCGTCTTACTTTCTATACAATTTCAGCGAGAATGGCTTTACGATCGGGTTTTACGGAAAATAAAACTGATGATTGAGATTCGATCGATACATTCTTTTGTCAAGTCAATCATTTTGTCAAACATTTTTTTTTAAATAATGATATTTAGACTTTTGTTATTGAAACAGAGTTCACATAAAAATGTGAAACAAAAATGTAAACTTAGAAAGAATACAAACATTTTTTAAGCAACAATATTTGGATTGTTATTTCCAAGAAAAATTTTTACAAAAAACACAAACAATGTGAATTTAGAAAAAAAAAGAAAAGTTATTTTTGGTTTTAAAGTTGTCTGTTATTTTTTTTTGTTATTGTATTTTCTTTTTTCGTTTAATTTTTTCAGTATGAATCTGAAAAATTGTTTTGAGATGTTTGAAACTTCTTTTTTCTTGACTATATAACAATTTTTCATAACATTACTCAGGTAAATGTCATTCTTTCCCGATGACTCACTGTGAAAGACTTATAAAATTATGAACAGTGATTTCAATGAAACAGAACATGCATTCCAAAGTCAAATTAGAGAACGAATCTCAACGATGTTCCTCCTCGAGTGAGATTTAAGAGTCATTGTCTATCTCTAGACATCAAAATTCGATATACACTTTTTAAATTCAGCTTGTTGATTGTCATGGTGAATTCAATGAAATAAAAAATACTGCAACCGTAAATTTTAATTTACAAGTTTTCTTCTCTTCCATTCCACTTGTTATTTTTCGACGACAGGAATGCTTTTGAGTTAAGATGAATAAATTAATCGGCAGTGACAGATATCATTTTTTTCTTTCCTTCTAAATCCAAAAGATCATTTTATTCCACGTATTTTTTGGTTACAACAATAATTTCGGTCACAATTATACTTTTTGATTGTTTATTTGTGCTGAAATAAATCTAAAAATTATTTGATAACTGATAAATAAAAATTATTTCAATACTTGTTGAAATTCAACATTCATAGCTTATTATTTGTGTGTGTGTGTTGTTTTTTTTTGTTTTTTTTTGTTTTTTTCTGAAGTACAATTCTATGGCTTGGAAAGTAACTCACATAAATGTGCACCTGAAAAATCGTTATAAGTGTATCATGCAACTGTACATTCACATCATCAGTATTATGCCTACACAATATTGCTCCTTTTGTTTCCTTAAGCAGAAAGTGGTTCTATCAAAAATTCATTCTCAACATTTCAATTTTCATATTTACTAATAAATTGATTTCAAAAATAAAAAATTGTGTTAATAAAAAAATGCAAATTAATGATATTAAATTGATTCGAATTATTGTTATTAAAATAAAAGAATCAAATACATGTATGTATATCTTGTTTGGCCATAAGATCTGACCTGGTTAAAATTTTGAAATGTAATTTTGTTCACTTTTTATCTATTACACTAAAGATTAGATAAATAGATATAGGATGATACCCAGTAGTAGTAAAATGAGTAACAATTGTGACGCATTCTCTGATTCAGAAATTGTTCATCTCTATTTTATTGCATTCATGAATGAAGGCTGTTAAAAATAGAATATATGAAAAAACATACTTGCTACCAGAAACTGTACACTTGATAAGCACATTTTCCTCATAATCTATTTAAATACATCTACTCAATTTATTTTTCAACTTTTCACATTTAGATTGTTTGACAAACATGTTTTGCAATTTTCTCTATTTTTTTCTTCAATTTTTTTTGTCTGAATGCGTGACCATTGTATATGGTTCTTATTAAAATAATTTTATTGTATTTAATTATTGTTACGTATGCCTGGTATAAAGAATTAACACCGTTAGCTTTATTACACTATTGTTTTGAAACTTCTAATGTTTAAAAGACTTTCGAATCTGACGTTGAAATTATCACACCTCAAAAAATGACAGAAATTAATAATTTATAACAAAGCATCAAAAAAGAAAGGAAAAAAAAGTACTTAACTTATAACGGTTAAAATGTTTCACATAGTCAGTATTGGGAATCAAAATTGTAGACTGCGATTTGTGGTTTTAGTGTGCAAAATTTGAGAGAAAACCAAGTCGAAATTATGCCTTACGGTCGTGCGGAAAATACGTGGCTTTTCACTCTATTTTATTGCAAGATTTTACGATCCGAAATATATAATGAGAATATACGTTACAATTCAAAATAAAAAAAAATAAAAAAAATAATTTTAAAACACATTTTTTCCACGTCCTTAATTTTATTATTATTGTGATTACAAATTTTATTATTAATTATAATATAAATAATAATGTGTAATATATTTCTGAATTATAACATGGTTATAATTATTAATATTATATATGAATATTAAAAAAGACTAAGTTTTTAAGAAAATTTTAAATTAAGATGCATGTAATTTACAATACCATGCATGATTATCATAGATAAACATAAGAATAGTTTTGATTAAAACGCTCGTTACGTCACTCTCCTTCAAGTCCGCATGGAAGAATGTTCTTTGTCCACAGCGGGATCGTCAAAGGAGTCGTAAAGGTAGAGCAGTAAAAGACGAATAAAAAATTGGACGTCATTTTACTACGCGAAGTTAACTGTAACTCATACAAAAGATGTTAACTTCAGCAGACCCATCTGGAAAGAAAAAAGATAGATCTAAACTAGAGCAAACATCGCGTATTCCCGTCTGAACATACCAGACTGAATTAATTCCAAGCACCTGTATAAGAAATAAAGTTCCACGAATCTCTACATCCATTCAAATATAACGAAGGAATTTGAAAATTCGTGTTTATATATTTTATAAATCTATTAACTTTACTATAAATTGATTAACAAATAAACTAATCAATTAATTAATGACAATTTTTTGTTTATGTTGAATTGCTCAACCATGAACATTTTTTCGTAATAATTTAATCGTGGTACGAAATAGTAAAATTGATTTCATGTTTGAATAAATTAAGAAATACAAGCGATACTGTTAAAAACGGTTTTGATGCATCAGACGGCCTGTTCGCATGGTCTCGACATTGCATTTTTCAAGTAAACAAGTATGAATCACGACATTGATTTTTTTTCTCTAATCCACGTTGTTACATGAATGGAGTCAGAAAAAAACCTTGACACAGTCGCGCGCATGAAAAATATTAAAAAGCGAGAGTATGCACAAGTCGCGCGTATAGTTTTTCAGTTTGCGAAGGCGCAGAATGTTAGTCCATTGTATATGTCGGGGGTGATGACTTTTCACCGATCCATTGTGCGCATGGGGCCGAGATCTGGTACGTGTTTCTCACGCGTCACGGCACCAGCATCTCGCTTGCTACCTGCTAGATAGTTGCACTATCTATCCCAGCGCCGGTCGAATCTTTCTTTATAATGCTTTCAAAATCACAAGGGCAACTCCACTCGAGAGGAGTTCATTCACACCTCAAGTCTTTCCGGACTGGAAAACGTTCTGGACCGTTACCCTGGCTTTATGACTCTGAGATTTGAAACGTGACCTCAAGTTTTTTTTCTTTCTTTTTTTGTTCGTGAATTTTTCGGGGAAGATTTTATGCACTGACCTGGATCTCAGTGACGGGAAGCCAGGGAGAAAGTGTAAGTGACTTTTCTGAGAAACCGAAAGCGTAAAAGGGTTTTGAACTTTTGAAATTCTCGTATTTACTTTTCTTTGGTGTTTTTTATAAAACAGCAAACAAAACCAAATCGCCTTAACAAACGGAAATGAAAAATGAGAGTAGGATTTTGTAAGAGAAAGTGATATATAAAGTTACATTAAAATATTTATCTTTTTATGTTTTACAATATTAGAGTTTCTTTTAGTTTTCAATTTTTTCGTTTTATTTTTTGTTAGTAAATATTTTGTTTTATGTCGATCACGACTTATATCGGATCATAATGAAGACCATTAAGTAGACGTCTAGATACATGGTGTTTGATGAATGCATAATATGCAACCAGCCTTGATGTGTGCCAAGAATATCCTCCACCTACCATGTATGATGTGTTAATTACAATATAATGAGCATAAACAATGTCACCGTGTTTCAGTTATAGTTCCATTGGATCAAAATTAAACTACAGTATTTATTCATCGTCAATGTAATTTTAGTAACAGAAAGCAATCTTTCAAAGAAATTAAGAAAAGAAGAGAAGCAATGGTAAAACTGATTCCAAGCTTGTGAAAAACAGAAGAAATTGCAAAATGAAAGATAATTGAATATGAGAAAATGTAACTCAAACATGATTGTTCAGGGGACTTATCAGTTATGAATGAAAATTGATTAACAAGGTGTTATCAGTGTTATTTGATCTATTCAATTTCATTTTTAGTATCAAAGAAAAGGTACAAAATTGTTTCCCCTAATACTGAAAATTATCTGGGAAATTTTATCAACACCATTCACCCAATAATTGCACTTAATCAAATTCTAGCATCTGCATTCCCTATAGGTATACACAGCTGGCTAACTATATTTAAACTCCTCGATGGTATGCTGATAATATGTGATTACATTGATTTTTCGCAAATCTGTTCACATGATCTGTTTTCATAAATAAATTTGTTTTTCACATATAAAAGTCCTAAACACATTTTTTTATCCACGACTATTGCAAATTTATTCGTCCTTTAATAAATTTAAAAATAAAATGTAAAAAGAAACATTCCCGTGCATACATTTTTTCATAAGTATAAATTTTTAATTCAATTCACATTATATTCAAATTCATATAAATTACCACTATATATAAATTTATAGATTTAAATATATTCAGAAACATATTTTTATTTGTGTGAGAAACTTAAAATTGAATTTGAGACAAGTTTAAAATTAGATGTTGAAACTGAAACGTCTGTATAAAAATTGCTCTACATATCCCAAAAAACTTGTCTACACTTGATCGCGTACTCGATTATAAGTCGACGTGAAAGAGCTTATCTTATCGCACAAACACACACGTTCCCCACAACCTGATTGCCAACAGAATGGATTATGAAGAAGCGAGCTCGTGCCTCATAACTCGGGGACCGTGATTAGCGTTCCAGCATTGCCTTTCATTTTACCGTTTCAGAGTACAAGTCATTATCACTCCAAGATATCCTTTTACCTTTTCACCAGCCAATAAAATAATGCTCGAATTACACTGCAAAACACAAACCAACCGATGTTTTGTCTCCCGAAGAACAATTATATTTACGGTTAGAAAAATTGCGCAATCATACAAACGATTTCCGAAGAGCGAGCCCATGTTCGTGTTTACAATAACGATATTGTAACAGGAAGCCCTCGTTTCGCTGCAAAATAAAAGCGCGTTAGTTAACATGCGCGCAGCATGCGATTTCGCGCGAGTCATAAAAAATGAGAACAAATTTTCGTTCGCTGCTTTTTGTCAAAATGACGAACGTATGAATCATTCTTTCGGCCGGCTGTTTAACAGTATGACTCATTAAGTGATTTCAAACGTGATTCGATTGTAGGTACCGATTATATTTCCCGGAGATCGCGAATCCGTGTTGCCGTACTTGGAATACAAATGACGAAATCACGACTATAGAGTACAGGTACAGACACGTTGCAGTTATTCTAGATCGAACTAGACGACTGGGTAAAAAATTAAATTCTACTAAAAATAATCATATATTGTCCATATATTGACCACATATATATCTGAATACTTTTCTTATACGAATTGTATATTAGCGATTTACAAAAACTATTATTTATAATAGTTATAAAATTTTATATGTATATAGTTTAAATTTATATAGTATTATATATATCATTGGGTGTTATAATTACTCTATCATTCGTATATTGTCAATATATGTTTTATACTTATACAATATAAAATTTTTTTGAGTATAGAAGTTTGAAATAAAAAAGGTATTTTATGTGATGATATGATTTTCTTTTGTGCATTGCTAACCATTTTCGAAGTTGTTTTAAAAAAATATCTGAATACAAGTTACAAGTAATGGTTGACCAATTCAATTCAGATGAACATATATGAACTGATGATAAAGATAAACAAGAATTTTTATACAACGAACGGCATTGAGACCAATTATAATTTTCATTCACTTTTTATCATGAACTGAAAGTTGGCTGACAATGATGATAATAATCATGAAGACCGATCATTTTTCTACATCCATAAGGAAATGTAATTATAATAATGAGGGAGCGTTATATCTTTTATACTTTTCATTTTTACTGCCAGATGAAAGAATACACTAACTAAACCGTCATTATGATTTAAATCTCTCCGGAGATGCCATTTTAATCCTTTAACTGGATCCATCTGGAATGTTAAGTACGGTGTCACGTTTTGCCTTTTTATTATTTTCTTTTTTTTGCTACCGCACACTTGCCATTAGATACCCGGCCTCGATTATTTCGAATGAAATAAAATAAAATCATTTTTTAATCTCGGAATGTAAACTTCTTACAAACAATTCAACCTGTAGCTCGTACCTAGCAACCTGTAAATCGTACAACTTTTTTCATTAAGAAGTTACACTGAACGAATGTAAAAGTTGAAACTTTACATTTTGGAGTACATTTTTTTTATTCTGTCCTGAGTGACTCCAACCCAAAAGTCTCGGATACAACATAGTTACATATGTAAGCGAAGACCATCCCATGAAAATTGCAGAGGAGGGATTTCTGGCAGGAAATACCAGCAAAACGTGAATGGAGTATTTATATTACTCATGGGGCGTAACGTATTCAGTTTTACGTGAATACGAAATTGAAGGAAACATGTTCCTCTGTATTGCTGATATTTGACGTATTATGACAACCGGCAACGCTTCGTAGGCTACACCATGCCAATACCACCATCCCGTCTGTATCCAAAGTCCAGTTTTGGTCGCGTGAAAACAGCACTCACTGTATTAATTAGATACTACTGTGACAGTCAGGAATTTCTTCAATGAATGAGCTGGACATTACGTGAATGAGTGAACTGAAACCAAACGTGACGAGGAACTCTTTTCTAAAACAATTCGGTATCACAGACCTCTAAAAATAGAACATAATTTGCAACAGTGGTTCAAAGTTATAAACTTAACTATCATTATGAAAATAATTATTTAAAATTTCACAGAGAATTCCAATTAAATTTGTCAATTTGTCAATTTTATGTAATGGGGTATCTGTAACTTTTTAAATTTTGTTTAAAATTGCAATAACAAATCAAAAAATTAATTTAGATATATATTAAATCATGAAAGACATTTATATTTTGTTTATAAACTAATAAATAAAAATATTGATAATAAGTGCAGGTGTCGATAACAAGTGAAACTAGCTTATCTTTGAATTCTGTTTATCTTGTTTTAAACTTTTTTCTACGTTTCATAATTCATTTATCATAAACGTAAATTATGCAATTAGGAAAATTGGTAAAAATGCTTACATTTTTTGCAAGTCATCGTAAGGTTAACGATTTTTCTCTGAAGATGAATAGACAGCAGATCCCAAACGACTAAAGAGACAAATTGATATCTGATGGATGAGTCCGCGTTATCTGATAATTTTAGCCTAACGGGATGTTATTCTGTGTAAGACGATTTGTCGCGCCATCGGACAAAGCGCCAATCGAGATGGGGAAATTACCGCAAAAAAGTAGACAAGAAAAAAAGTGACAAGCGAAGCGCGACGTCCGGGGATTCTCTGAATGAATCGCCAGGATCAGTGGCCCGAATCCTAGCCAACGGAAGTAGGAAACAAACGAGTAGTAAAGCCTTAATGAGCGCAGATACTAGAGTTAAGATACTGATAATGAATATCGCCTCGAGCGTGTCATGACACTTGCTTCGTTCACTTTTATGATGGAAAAAATGTTCGAAGTACTCGTCAGTTATAGATTGCGACATTTCTCCATTGTTTTGCTCGTCCGAAACAGTGGGAATCGCCAAAGTAAATCAGAAACAAAGAAAGATCAAAGTCGGCGTGCTTGAAGAATAACAAAATTGGTCGTTTTCAGGCAGGATAAATTTCAAGATATAATTTCTTTCATTCTATTTTATGTCTATTCCCAGAAAATGATTCTTTTCTACAAGTGACATTTTTCGCAATACCTCCTTCTTTATCTAATTTTTTTTCTCTTTTAACGTCTTTCCTTTAATTTTTAAATTCCATTTTTATGATCTTTTCTTAATTACAAAGAGGAAATTGGTTTATTAACGATATAATTATATCATTTAATAAATCGTTTATGTAAATTAATCGAGTTAAATTTTGTTAAGCTGAGAAAAATTGTTTCAAGAATATAACAGTTGCGTTCGCGTTCGACATGCGAGAGTTTTCTTCAAGCTTGCTACTCGAGACTTCTTCCTTTGTAAAATTAAGTGTTCCTTACACCGGAAACAGGGGAAGCCCGGTGTCTTGAACGAAGCTCGTCGCGTCGCATGATTGCTTGTCTAATTAAAATGATCATTATACATTTTGAAGACTTCAATCTTTTAATAACAAAAGTCCAACGTGTGGGAAAAATGAAATCAAATTTGAACATTTAAAACAAAATTGAAAATCAAACAGTGATACGATAAATGTTTGAACCGAAAAATTGGATTTGATTGAATTGATAGACGTAAACTCGGCGGTATAATAAAATGCCATCAATTGAATTCAAATTTTTGATGTACATTTTTTGTGGGATTTCATTTTTCTTTCCAATTGATTGGATGAGTGACCATGCAAAATGCATTCAAACAAACACGCATACAGGATCCCATTTGATCAAAAATCTGACACAAATGCATATATTAATCATAACACTTTTAAACTACTTTGATCATATGTTTGAATAATTCTTTGTATTTTAAATCAGTATTAAATTACAAATAATTTTTATTTTTTCATAGCAAAATTTTATTTATTACAATTATAATAAGATTTAAAAATAAATATTTTTTACTTGTTGATTGATATTCAAAGAAAAGTAAGTCTCATTTGAGAAATAATTGGACGACAATTTTCTGCAAGAAACAATTTATACTTGACGTGGACGAGCACACATGCCACTCACATTCAACTGACAACCGATCCATAAGTGACATTGATCACCAAAGGAACTGTAGCGACCTTGCTTCTAAGTGCTATCTATAGCTATACTAAATTATCGGTTGAGGCTCGACCGCAAAATTTAAATATGAAGTTAAAACAAATCAACCGCGTAATTAATTGATGATGAATTTTGTGTTTTGTGTGCATATGGCGTGATAAAAAAACGTCAGTGAACGCTCAACGAGCGGTGTATTAAACTCGGTCACGTAACACGATTACACTACATATACAATGTGAAAAAAAAAACAAGCGATTTTACAAGCGCTCACGGTGTCGGTGTACTCGTAATTAAGTCACTTTGAAAATTTCTTTTTTTCTAGTTGCTTGCAATAGAATAAGAAAAAATGAGTGCAATAAAATTATATGACTTCTTGACATTAACAACAGTTTTTGTTTTTGAAAAATTTAAAGTTTACGCACTTTCTAAATTTATTTATTATTTTACTTTATCAGAAGGATTTATTCAAACCTTTTTTTCAATTTAGTGTAGTATTTTTCGTTTAGATTTTTCATTTAAACCATCATGTAATTTTACAAATAGGGTTCCACTTTTTATAATTACATTGTATAACAATAATTATGAACAATTTGTAGAAAATTGTTTAGATAAGAAGATTGTGGAATATCTTTGATCGGGTACAATTTTCAAACATAAAGGGAGGGTATCGTATCTTAGTGGAAGTCTTGGAAATTCACACCATTAAACAATTAAAACGATCACTCAACGACGGAAGATCCAACTCAGGCTGCCTGATTCGCTCATTAAGAATGGGAAGTAGTCTGGTAATGCATGAATGGGTGATTCAAGCTAGCCTGCAAGACCCGTGTTTACGGTCACAGGTCAACGACTATTTGAACCCTTAGTTAACCCAGGACCCTTGAGAGCCCACATTACGACACTCATTATTATTTTCAAGACAAAAAC
This sequence comes from Trissolcus basalis, assembly GCA_025266255.1. Lineage (NCBI taxonomy): Eukaryota > Metazoa > Arthropoda > Insecta > Hymenoptera > Scelionidae > Trissolcus > Trissolcus basalis. Next base: position 16,918 of record JAAMPD010001098.1, on the reverse strand, counting down.
GATTGTCAGTCACTTGAAGGCCAATTTGGACTCTCGTCCACTCTTACGGCTGATTACCCCCTTTTTGTTTTCGAGAAACAATAAGTGAGAGAAATGCTAAATAGACAAGTGTGCAAAATAAATGTTCTCCCTTGAGAACATCAACTGTTACACCTTCAAAAAAAGTCAAATGAAAAAAAAAACTTGCATTATAGAAGAGTTAAACATCTTTTAGTTGAAAGAAAATATTTGATAATTGAATACAAATGATTTTAAAAATTACAGAAAAAAATTGAATCAAAATATAAAAAATTGTTAGAAAAGAAATATTAATTTTCTTCTAGAGGTGTTTGTACATTAAAATGTTTTGAATTTCATCGTTTGAGATATTTGAAAATAGTTTGGATGGAAATTGATGATTCCTTTGTTTTCGTTATTGAATACACACGTATTCTCAGGGGTATTGCCTTTAGAATATGTATACATGTAAGCACACACATAGAATTCTTATCTTGATTACGACAAGTATAAACTCTCCCGATCAATGTGCTTTCGCCAGTCTAGTCACTAAAACGGAGTAGGTAAGAAGATTGTTCGGATTTATATAATCTTTTAGATTCGTTTTCTTAATTTGCATCTCTATCAATATGAAATGAAAATTGTTTTTGTTTTTCAACGTTATGTGTTCTACTTTAGAAGAAACATTTTTTATTCATTTAGTTAAATTAGTTGAATTGATTTGTTATTTTATCAGTTTTCGAAACAAACAATAAATTTATTGATATAAAATTAATTATGTTAATTACTTTTTTTTAAATAGAACTAATTTTTTAATTGAATCAAAGTTAGAAATAATTTAATAATTATTAAAGTTAATTATGTTGCATTTGTAATTCAGTTTTTCAAGCAAATTTTTTGATAAAAATATATGTTTTCACTGTTATTAAACTTTTCCCTTTGACCTTCAATGAAAATGTTAAAATCTTTTTATTTTCATTAAAAAATTCGAAAAAATGAAAAAAAATTTGTTTTAGTGTTAAAAACTTGTATTTAATCATATGGTCATCTATTATATATTTATGAAATATATATTTCAAAACATTTTATTTCCCCTTTCAATATTTTCTCTAAAAATTTTGAAAAATTCAGTCAGCGACTGAATTCTGTATTTTTGATCGTCGTAATCAAATCATCAATGCTTGTTATTATTTGCGATGAATTAGGAAAACTTAATTGGTTGTTTTATATTTACATTTTGATCAAACACAATAAATTCACAAATGAAATCGATGACTAATCAGTATTTAATTAAAAATGTTTTGCGATTCTGGATGTTCTTTCAAAACGAAGATGTTTACCCGCAAAAATTTAATTTCATCTGCTGGTTTATTAAATTAAAGATAATTGAAAAAGAAAACATGTTAAATTACTTTGGAATTAACATTTAGATACCTACATCAGACATCTCGAAACGAACTTTTAATCACAGTCTGTCTTTTAAATTAAGTAGTGAATCAAATATAATTTAATCATCATTCAAGTTTAATTGTGTTCATTTAATTTAACAACGATTATGTGATTGCAGGGATCACGTGAGGAACCAATTGTCTTCACAAGTGCGGAGACCTTCTCCGGTCAGCCTGAGTCGCGGACGGTGCGACTGGTGGATGGACCAAGCCCTATGGAAGGCCGGTTACAAATTTTCCACAATGGAGAATGGCGATCGGTCTGCACTAATTCAAGAAAGTACGCTTTTTTTCTATTTTCACATACAAAATGATACATTTTCTGATAATCCTACAGAATTAAAAAAATAATTTGAAAATAAATATCGCACAAAATAGTTTAAAATATACAATAATTAAACAACGTAAACAAATCTGTATTTTTGAATGTCGCATTTTTTATTTCAAATTTATAAGTTTCCAAATGTTTTGTATTAAACAAACTCGAACCAAATGTTTGTTAATTCTGAATTTAATATTATTACATTATTACATTGTAGATCAAATTTTGTCAGTCATATTTAAAACGAATTTTGTGAAATTATTTTCAGTTGGACTAGGGCAGACTTTGAAACAACTTGTCGCGAACTAGGCCTCCAAGGAGGAAAATGGTGGAATTGGTTTGACCGACAATGGCCAGCCAAACCTCGATTACTGTACGATCAACCTCAGTGTCGAGGCACGGAATCATCTTTACAAGACTGTGATAATTGGGCCAGCCGGCAACTTGGAGCTGGTGTTTGTGGTAATTATTCTCTGCGACCACTGCAAATGTCTTGCCCTAATTAACATCTGCGACAGTTCTATTGAAATTAGAACAATAAAAAACACTTCTTTTTTCTAAACAGTCATACTTGAAATAGTTCATACTTTTGTTTATTATCATCTTGAAAATTTGATTGTAGACTTTTGTAAATTTAACTTTGTAAAATGTAAAATTGTTTATTTTCTTGATTCTAATTCGAAGTCTGATTATTATTTATAGATTACCATCCTGACCTTGGAATTTCTTGTTCACCTTACCATGATGGTGCTACACAAGCAACTAAACATTGGCGGGGAATCAATTTTGAAGGCGCACTTCATGACAGTGTTCTGATTCAAGAGAACACTTTTTACGTGAAGCGTTCCAAATCCCTTCTGAAGCATGTTAAGATAGAGTAAGATTTTTTAGTTATTATTTCTACTTTCATCAATAAATATTTTCATTATTTCAAGGCATACATAATAATTCATTCTAAAAAATTTATAATCAACACAATTATTATTCTTCGAAAAAAACTGACCTTTATTAAAACAAATTTAATTATAAAATTCTCACAACCATCATTGAACTGACAGTGTCAAGATTTATGATGAGAATAAAAATTGTAACAATGTTTTCATATCTCACTTTCTCACTCATTCAAAGATACAAAATCATCTTCACACAATATTTGTATAAAATTACTAAAAAAGAAAATTTTTTCTGTCATATCAGTCATGCCTCGTCCTCGCTTCGTCGACATGACTTATTGTATCACCTACATGAATACCTATATTCCAGGCTAATGCATTTTTCATAACGCGTAACTGTGTTTCAAGTAATTAAATATTTTCCCATTGATTACATGATTAGACATGAAATGAGAGCGCATAATTCTTATTTACAGAAATGCTGGAACAGGAAGGGACTTTAACACCACAGCTGCGCTCCACACGGAAGGTGTTCCTCCAAGATTGGAATCCATCACAATCACGAACTCTGCTTTCACTGGCATTAATATTACCGTGCCTGAAGCCCCCGTCATCATCTCGAATTGTTCTATTAAAAAGAACCGAGGTTCGTCTTGCTCAATTAATTGTTAACCGTTTCGGTTCGTGAGGTTTCGCCTTGGACCTTTGATTATGTAAAAAAAGTCACGATTGTTTAAGTGAACTGAACAAAATAATACAATCAAATCAAATTATAAAGAAAATTTCTGTGAAAAGAGATAATACAAATGAAAAATTTGTTGGATTGTAAAATTATAATTGGCTTGTACGTTTTTTGTTCAGGCTATGGAATCTACATCAACTCCACGACCGGTATGGCTCATCTTGATAACTGTGATATTGAAGATAATGGGTCCGACGGACTCAAATATGTCCACCACGATGAAGAGCCCGACGAAAGGTTTGACCGGAGAAACGTCTTCGACTTGTGCACATTTCCTCGAACTGAAGGCCGAACATTCCCTATTACAATATCCATGGAACAGAGTAGCTACTCGCCTAACAAAAACAAATGCCAACAGGTAGCTTTTTATTCCTTTTCTTCATAACGAAATAAAAAAATTAATAACAGCGCTGACAAATAGATTGCATGAAATTGCACGTTTACTTCTGTTCTAAATGTTTGTTTGTTGTTTTTTGCAGAGCATTTCCGCCAAACATGGACATGTATTAACAATGTCGTTTATGCACATGAAAACTGAAAAAAATGATTCTGCAGTTATTGAAGTTTATGATGGAACCAGTCCTTCTGACAAACTATTAGCATTGATTAGAGTCAGAAACAGTACACTCCCACAGAGTGTCACCACAACGAGATCAAATATGTACATCAAGTTTTCTGCAGAACCATATGCACAAAATTTGATTTTTGCCAAGCTAACATCTGGTTACAGTAAGTTTTTATTAAACAAAATTTTCTTTGACAAATTGTTGAACTTTTCATTAAGTGTATATTTTTTGAATTTTTCAGGTAAATACGTTGATTTGAATGTAACAAACAGTTCAATTGCAAACAACAACGGGCGTGGCATAGCTGCCGAAAAATTACGCTCAGGAATTTTCATTCAAGACACTGCAGTTTCTGGAAACAACCATGTCGCGGGTGTTCACGTTCTGGGCGGGGCCTTGGACGTGAACATCACCAAAAGTCGAATATCATTCAACAGCGGGGACGGTGTAAACGTCACCGTTACAGGAGGGAACCGCAATATCTCGCGCAGTACCATTTCTTCCAACCGTGGTTTTGGTTTTGCTGTGTGGCTGAACGACTCGTCTAGCCAACCATATTTACATTTCAATCAAACAACCGCTGTTGAATACTCGGCAATCTTTCAGAACTCGGACGTCGGAGTTTTGGTGAGCAACAATTTTAAATGAAATTTGATGGACTCATTTTTTGTAGTTACTAGTTTTCATTTGAAAAATCTAAATTTAACTTTACATTTAAAATTCGTTTCCTGTTATAATAGAACATTGAAAAATGTATTATATTTTTTTGTTTGTTAAAGGTTGGAAACGCAACCGGAAATTCGTACGTCAACATAACAGGAAACTATTTCAACAACAGCAAGGAAGCAGCAATTCAAGTGGAGTCCAGTTGGAGGTTCAACCAAGGACTTTTATGGCTTCAAATTGGTCACAACACTTTTATCAGTAATGACAAAGTGGGGATCAAAATGAGCCCAGCTCTAAACATGGACGCCACCATAGAATATAACTGGTTCAGATTCCACAATTTCGGTTGCATCAAAATAAAAAACTCCTTGCAAGAGGAGTTCAACATTCTTCCTGTGAACATGCTGATCCAGCATAATCATTTTTATGAAAATCACGGATCTTATATCGTCAGTATTGGATTATCTCCGTACAGCGACGTTCAACGCTTGATGTTCACGCGGAACTTTTTGCGGGACAATCGCGTGCAAGAACCATTTGACAGCGACGTTCAGGGAGCACGACTTGTTCCTAGGTCTCGTGTCGCTGCGGTTCTAGTTATCTCATCGAGCAACGTCGAAGTGTACAGAAACATTCTGCACAATAAGGAATCAAAATATGAGATCGGATCTCATCTAGAAGATCAGAGCAAAATTATTAACTGCACGTACAACTGGTTAGGTTCTCACGAGGAGCCGATCATTTTTGAAAAATTATTTCATAGGTAAATCATATGTTTGCACATTGAAAATATATCAATTTTGAACAAAATTTCATGATCAAATGATTAATTTTGTATCTATTCTTTTTGCAGGAAAGACCGTTATAATCTCGCAAAAATCGACTACCTGCCTTACTTACTTCACAACAGTAATCCAGGAACCAACAAGATCATTTCAAATCCAACATTTGTACCGCCTTTTGAAGTAGAAGGAAACACTGTTGGTGGGGAAGTCGACGGTTATGAAGAATTACGACCTGGAGAGTACATCGTCAAACGCGATATCAACATAAGACCTGGAGGCAAGCTGACCCTTCAATCTGGTGTCAGGCTCTTCTTCCCACCTGCCGTAGGAATGATGGTAGCTGGGAAACTGGACGCGAAGGGTAATGGGCCTAGCAAAATCTTGTTAACTTTGAAGGAGGAAATCATTATGGAACCGCTTGAAGCGGGAAACGAAACAGAGACCGTCGACGAAAGTGTACCTAAAATACCGGAAGTACCGGTTAGGCTAGTAGGTGGCAGGACTAGCAACGAAGGAAGATTACAAGTAAGATCAATTCGGTTTTTTGTTTGATGTTTGTTTGATAATATAACAATCAGTTCATATGGATTATTTGTTATTGTTATAGGTTCGGATAAACGATAAATGGGGAACCGTATGTAATTACGGTTGGACAATCACAGACGCGGCCTTGGTGTGTCATCAGCTTGGATTGACCTTAAACCCGGACAATTGGTTCATGGAAAGGTCACAAATATCTGACGCTGGAACGAATGAGGAGATTATTCTCAGCAACGTTCAGTGCACAGATGAAGATTACGATATCATCCAATGTAAAGCTGAGCACCAAGGAGACTTCGAAAATTCATGTAACCACGAGAACGATGTTGGTGTCCGTTGCTCGGGTGCAGCTTGGGCTGGAGTCAGGCTAGGTCCTCTGTCTGACAGGTCCGATCTACAATACGTCACAATAGAAAAGGCTGGATTATTGGATTACACCACCAACTCTTTCAAACCAGCTTTACAAATCGATTTCGTTCGAGCCAGTCTTGAAAGTGTACGAATTGTCAACAATTTACAAGACGGCTTAGGAATTTTGTATTCCGATATTTATTCATCAGATGTCAGTACTGTCCGCAACTGCGAATTCTCGGACAATCTCGGAAGTGGGATAAGCTTTAAACAACTGGGATTACAAATTTGGAATTCAAAGATAGAAAAGAACCAGATCGCTGGGATTCGTCATAATCCCGCTCTGTCTGCGGTTCAGCAGAGGGAATTCGCAGGATGGTTCGAACGATTACCCGATGGAACAGTGGATTCCGATTATCATCCAATTTTGTTACCGGAATATAACAGCAATATCGTATTGGGCGATCGGGAGACAAAGTATCTAGTCACTTCAAAAGTTAGGAGTCAACCTAAAGAGCTGACCATCACCATTAGTGTGAGTTACCATGATTCATTTTTGCAATCAGTCTTAATCTAGATGGAACTTTTTTTAATTAGTTTCTTATGAACGCTTGTTTTCACAGTGCACACCGGGTTACGTGATAGGAATCCAACTATTAAATCCGATCCACAATCGGAGCACCGAAGAAATCAGAATCCACGACTCGAACGCGCCAGACGGCATTTGGCAACTCAAGAGAGACCTGACTGTATTCCCTGTACTTTCTAATACATTCAACATTCTGTTAGACTATCGTAGCGGTAATAACGCGTTAGGAGGAACAGTCATGGTTCTTACATCATTGCGAGCACCGGTATGATTACACTAATATACTTTCTTCCAGCCGCGAAAGCGTTTTATTATGTTTAATTTGATATCGCTCGTGCTGATTTAATCTACGTATCTTTTACAATTCAGCACGGTTCAGAATTTTTTTTTAATTAAACTTTGATTTCATTCAACTTTTGAAATACTCAAATTTAAAACTAATTAACAATACACAACAAATAAAATAATCGATATATTTTTTATTCATTTCATTTTTGTTGTTTCAGAAAACTCGTAACAGAACCAATCGTGGACCAACGTTGAAAATCTACGAATCAAAGATTCGTTACAATCAGCACGGAATACTTGCATCGTACTATAATCGTTACTTGAACGAGGCTGGGGATCATTTTCTCCGTAAATCCAACGAATCGATACAAATTCGCGGATGCGAGATCTCGCATAATGTGGATGAAGCAATCTTTGTTCACTCGCCTTACTGGAACGTATTCCAGTCGAACATATCTGAGATCACTATCCATGTGAATAAAAGTTTGATCATTGACAATGGAAGGGGTATTTCTCAATTCAGTCGCGACATGCGACAGTCTAACAATTTGTTCCATTGGGTGCTGCAGGATAACACCATTGAGAGAAATCAAGGTGGTGGTTTTGAGGTCTCATTACCTTATGTCTGGCAGTACAACGAAAATTTTACGCACTCGCTTTACTTTGATAACAATACGTGGCAGAGTAATGTGCAATTTGGATTTGTCATCGATGGACACTTCGCGAGATTCAACATGACGAATAATCGGTTTGAAAATAATCGATGCAAAACTGGCTTGATTTCCATCAGAGGCATGGAAAAGAAGATGCTGGTTCGTAGAAATAAGATAGAACAGAACACGGGTTCTTACATGGTCGAGTTTAGAGCCGACAGTCAGTCGGAAATCTTGGGCGAAGTGAACGCAAGATTTCTGTACAACGAGATTCGTGCGAACAATGATGGTTTGATCCAGAGGAATTTCCTTCAACGACACAACGCCCCAACGTATACAGTCGGTTTCCATGGGATACAAAAAGTCAAGGTCAATCGAAATCTGTTCGAGTTGAACTCGCTGGATTACGAAGTGCTTACTGGAATTAAAACTGCGAAAATTAACAACGAGGTGGATGTCTCGGAGAATTGGTGGGGAACGTCTCAAGCTTCCGATATCAGGTGAAATTTTTATCTCTATCCACTTTGTTCTCAATCTTTAGTCGTGAGCAGATGTTTAACGTTGGCTTACTTTCTTAGGCGCAAGATCTTTGATTTTGATGATTGGAACGACCATGCGGTTGCAAAATACAGACCTTACCTGACGAGCGATTCTTTCGACGCATCTATGTCAACATCTTTCGGAATCGACAACGCCGAGTTAGATCTGAACAATTTGGGTGGACGAATTATCAATAATTCGTACCTCTATTCAAGACCGGAACCGTATGTTGTTCGATCCGACATCACGATCATGCCTGAAGGAACTCTCACCATTTATCCGGACGTAGTAATGGAATTTGCACCTAACGTTGGCATATTGGTGCTAGGTACTTTGAAAGCTATTGGTGTTTATGGACACGAGATTATCATGAGACCACTCAGCCCTGAACGACGCGAAATACCTAAAGCAGCGGCGAGAGTAGGTCCAATGAATGACGTTGATTTCAATACAATACGTCTCTGCAAAGAAGGAAATTGTACATCATCAACCAACGAAGGTATTTTTTATTGAAGGATAAACGGTTTTAGAAATGAATGTATCAACTGAATCGATTCGTTTTCTTGTTTCAGGTTTTATCGAGTACTTTAATCGTACAACCCTTCAATGGATACCGTTGTGCGATTCACGATTCACCGAACGAAATGCACAGGTAGCTTGTCGTCAACTTGGGTACGACTCCTTGAACGTTTTTGTATCTAGAGATCGAAGATACGAACTCCATCCAGGATCTATGACAAGGATTTGGTCTTGGCCAGAACCTTTGCAAGTGAGTATAGAAAAGTGTAATCAAGTTTGTTTATAGATATCAAGTAAGAAAGTTTGTTTGTAATGATTCTTTGTTAAAATTAAAAATGCATTTCAAAAATGATTATGTTTTATAATAGTTTGTGAATAATTTGGACTGTCATCTTTTTTTCAGTGTACTGGAAATGAACGAAACCTAGAAGATTGTCAAATACGATTGAATGGTCAGCTGTATGGCCAAAAGCACGATTGTGCTTGGGATGGGAAGTTCGTATTTATTCATTGTGGGGAACGAAACTTGAACCCTAATCAAGATTACTGGGGTGGTATTAGAATAGCAAATAGCGAGTTTGAGCATCACCTGTATGAATATCGTATTCATGATGTTCACACACATGAGACTCTCCATCAGGTCGAATCAATCCTGAAATATATCAATATTACCGGTGCAGGAATTTTGCACAACGAAAAATCTCCTGCTGTGCAAAGTGTAATGAAATCACCTGTGATCCAACATGTCAGTATTAACGATGCCGCTTACCACGGCATCAGCATATTTTCTCCAACGAACACGGTAAGTAAATTGGTCCATTCATTTGTAGTCACTTGTTTGTGAACCTAAAATTTGTATGTAAACGAAATTTGTTTTTGATTTTAGATGGAGTTGATGTTCAATGAAATTAATAATGTTCTCGGAAGTGGAATCAGCTTTTTGTCTATAACAGGCGAAGGGCGCGAAGCCGACGAAAGTTCTTTCACACCGATGAAAGAGTTGTCAATTCCTTATAATCTATTTAGTATAATTGATATTTGTGATACGACCAAAGAAATAACAGTCGAGGAAAAAGTTCTATTATATTACAAATATGATAACAATCCTGTTAATTGCGTCAAGATTTTCCGAAGTGCTTATAGATCCAAACCATTTGGATTTAGGTAAATAATTGCAATTTTATTTTCATAAGATAACTAACATTTACAGGATTTTTCAAATGATTTTTGTTTTTACAGACTACTCCAATTCAACTTATTCAACTCGACTGGAAAACTTGGCCGAACAGACAGTATTACTTTGTATGATGGAGACATTTATAACATCACGTCTAAAAATATTGGCGAACTGGAAGTAGACAGTCCATTTGAAAAGAAGTTATTCAGAACGTTCGAGCCAAGTTTGAGCGTCCGACTGTTTGCCAATGGAGCTAGCAGCACGCACGGCTTCATTGCTGAAATAGTCACTTTACCTATTTCTGCGATTGGTTTTAGTAAGTTGATTCAAATTTTGAATGAGAAACTTGAGATGACCTAAATTTGTAAATACTAATATTTGACTTGTCATTTGCAGATCGCGATGTTAGGCACAACATATCTTATTCGACTTTCTCAAACTGCGAAGAAGGAGCTATCAAATACGCAAGTGCTGGTGAAGTTAACGCTATCATCACCATTGAACGAAACCGAATAATGGATAATTGCAAGAAACTGTTTGGAAATTTCACAACCTGCAAATCTAGCGTACAACTTGATGTACAAAATACTCAATCTTTATATTTCCGTGTAAGTAAAAAAACTATAACCAAATGAAAGTATTCACTGAACTTTTTGTTTAATGAAATTAATCATTTATTCATCTTTTTCAGAACAACCTGGTTCAGCGCAATCAAGGTGGCCTTTCAATAAGAGCTGATTCGAGAGGATCAGCAACTTCTTTGAAAGCGTGGATTCACAACAATCTTTTTACAGAAAATGATAACAAACCTGTATTGTAAGTTCATATCAATTGATAAATCAAAGTTCATTCATGAAAATTGGGAATTCTTCAATTTCAGGTTTATTAAATTATTTTTTTGTTCTTTGCAGATATGTCGAAGGACGACAGAGTAGTCCTTACCAAGAAGTAACCATATATAGGAACTACTTCACTCAGAATAATGCTTCTTACGATACTAACATAGTTTTGAAACAAGTCGTCAGTAACATGACGCTAAATTATCTACACGCCAACCTGGGGAAACATCTCTTAGAAATTTTGGGCTTCGAACGAGTACGATTGCCTATTTACCAAACCACATCTCACAACGGATTTTATCAGTAAGTTATAAGTTATATCGGCGGTAGAAATAATTTAACATCACAGTGCCTGTACGTGCAATTATAATATTATCTTATTTATCTATCATCGACCTATTTTTTGCAGCAATTATGCAATAAATCGTGACGGACGAAGCACAATAGTGGCCGGAACTCCAGGCCAGCAGTACGTCGATAACGTATTTTACAATCCGGACAACGATTACGAGATGTTAACTATAAATCGAACGCTGTGAGTATTATTTATCTTGTTTGGAAATAGTTTTATTGAGAAATATATTTAGATATATTTACATAACGTGAGAAATTATCTGTTTGTGCTTGTAAAGAAATGTTGGTTCTTATACTTGAAACAAAAAGTTGTTTAAAGTGAACATTGATATTGTTTCGTAAGAAAGTATTGAATATTTTGAACAAAATTTGTTGCATGTATTGATTTACTTGGAATTTAAAGTTATACCATTTGGATGAAAACTTTTAATTGAAATTGCATGAAGAAGTATTTTAGATGATTTTAGAAAATCTGGTCTTCCGTTCTAGATATATTCCAACCGATAACAATTTTTTTCCTCCCAATACATAAATTCAGTTTATGTTCTGAATGTAAAGTTCTCTGTTTTCTTTTTCTTTCATATATCTGGTTTGCATGTGCGTTTATTTCCGAAATTCAGCGTTATCTTGGAATGGCAATATAAGTAAGTACACGAGGTTGATTTCTATTTCATGTTCGTGTGCCATGCTTTTTCTCTGCCTTCTAGTATGGATTTTGTAACAAGGACGCTGCTCTTTAATGTATCACTCAGCTATAGTTAGTCGTACACCATTTAATTTTTAGTTGTATCTAATAAAAATGTTGGTTTGAAAAAAGTTTGAAATAATTCTAATTATTTAATTTGCTCTTACAGCCAAGTTGACATGTGGAGATCACACATCGATGCCAGGCACAATTGGTGGGGATACAACGAATCATTCGCCGTGAGTGGCAGGGTAAGAGACCATGAAGATTCCCCGGAATTGCTTCAGGTGGACTATCAACCCTACCATATGGACAACACCACAGTACTCAACGGAAAATGTCCACCAGCCTGGGACCTAGTTGGCAATACATGCTACATTTTCATCGGCGCACCGATGGATTTCTTCAGCGCTAGAGAATTTTGTAGAGTGAGTATCAATTTTTCAAGCAATTCATATCATCTATCTTGACTGAAAGAAATATTAATTTTGATGTTTATACTTTCAGATGGCCAATGCATCGATACCTTTCATCATGGGAGACTATCTCGAACTTTGGAGATTTTTACGTAAACAACAGCAAGGATTCGATTATTCTGAACGTGTCTGGATCCAGCAGTTGGACCGCTTGGACCAGTGCACGATGTTTACTTATCAGACAATTGAAATCGATCATTGTGGCCAACCGAATCCTTTCGTTTGTGAGATAGGTAAAAAAATAATACATCATGCAAATTATAAAGAAAATTATGATTTATCGGTATTAAAATCTCTAATCATTTGTTTTATAATTTTTGTTTCCAGATCCAAGAGTGCAAATTGATCCACTTTCCTGGAGGAAAGATGTAATCGCGGTCGGGGTTATAGGTGCAATAGGATTAACTCTTGCCTTGCTAGCTGCTGTCGTCGGACTTTGGATTTCAAAATCTAAGAAACGACGAGTAGAAAGACTAGAGAGGCGGAATTCAATCCGTCAGTCGTTGCATTCCTTGAGATCAGTTGGATCCACCTCTGGTTTCACGGAACTTGCTTATCGTCGCAGACCACTTGCTGTAAGTATTCAAATTTTTATCATCAAATCGTTATTGACTAAATGAATATTCGAATTTCTATTCAACTTTTCTTCTAACATGTTAATAAAAGAAAACCTAACAAGTTTTTTCTCTAAACTAAGAATATAAAATGTAAATGTTTTCTTTTGCATTAATTCAAATAGCAAATACCGAGGAGAAAGGTGTTAAGGGTGCCACCTATGCAGGTTAGATTGTGAATGCGAAAAAGAGCCTGCTTAAAATGTGTTAAAATTTTTTTTAATATTTTGCTTTTTTCAACCACAGAATGAGATTGTTAAAATTCACCATTTTTTTCTATTTGTGTTTTCCAATTTTTATATCTTTGCCTGTTGACGTTTAGAAACACATAGTAGAACGAGATTTTGCAATTACAGATCACTGCAAACTGAATTGAAGTCGATGAAGTTTGTTTGAATTTAGTTATAGTTGCTTTGTTTCAAATTTCGATTATAAGTTTATATTCATTGTAAACATAATCATTTAACAGTTCAATTATTTTTTTATTTCAGTCGAAGCAATCCAACGACACCCTCAATTCTCGAACTCTTGACTACAAAAAGATGTCTGTCAACGGCGGCAGTCTGGATTCCATGGACAAGTCGCAATTAAACTCGTCCATGGAGGACAACCGCAGCTACGACGTTTACGAAGCGCACAATCCACACTACTCTCCTAGCAGCAGCGACTTCAAAAGTGTGGCGCACAAATTCCAACTGGGCCAGAACGACAACCCAATATTTGATCTGGCCTACCGGAACGAAGGCTTCCGTAACCACTCGACTTTCACATCACGAAACAACAGCACATGGGCGTCCGAGGCGAACAGCGAAGTTGCTCCAGAGGAGACTCCTCGAATTCACACAGTCGAGGACCACACCTACACCAATGGCGTCGCAACGTTGCCTCTAGGCGCCAGCATGGGAGCTGCGGATTCGATAATGGAGCTTAAACGTGGCATTGAAACAGTGCCCGTTTATCCTCTTACGTACGAGAATAGTTATGTTACCACCCCGCAGTCTCCAGGGTCCGAACCAGTGCCAGTTTACTTCAGTCCATCGATGCCTCGTACGTTCGTCTACGATGACAGACCTAAAAGCGAGGCTCTCTTGGAAACGAACCTGGACGAGGAAAAACCTTTGAGGTCGAAGAGCGAGGTTCTCCTTGAAACCAACTTCGACGCCTTGCCTACGGAACCGACGGAACTGTCGCAGCTATCTGCAGCTGCTAGGAGTAAGAGTCAGCCGCTTGAAACTGCGATGTAGTAGTCAGCGCTAGGCACAATTTTCTACTCGGTTCTTACCGGATTAAAAACAATATTGTACAGTTTATTTATAGATATAATACTGAATTATCCGTCCAATTACCGTAGAACGCTTGCTAATCACTGCCTAAAGGTGTAAAATCGAGAGTATGCGTTTCCAGACTGGAGTTTATGATGAACTTTGTTTATAGTCCTTGATAGGATTTAGCCGTAAGCATTTGTATAAATGAGTTTGTCTTTCTTGGGGAACAAAATCGCGTTTCCTCTCAGAAATTATGGGAGGAGACCTACAACCGTCGACGCAACCGAGGAAGGGCGCTTTTTCGCGCTTTATTAAGAGTTACCTTCCCCGGATGCGCCGATGCGGCTTTTTTAGGTTTAATTGTCACTTCGCTATGATCTCAATGATTGCAAAAGTACCATACTACATATATTTAATACATAAAATTAATATCGCACTTTATCGTTATAAATTTTCTGAACATTATTAACTTTTTTCTTATATATATATTTTGGACTTATTCGTCGTAATATGCAAGGTATTCACACGAACAAATTACTTAGGATAATTTTCTTAGTAGAATCAAGACTTTTTGAGTGCATTTTTGTTTTTTGTTTATTTTTTTGTTTATTTTATCAAAAGCCTATTGAAACATGTCTTAGGATCGGCGGCATGTAGTTATTCGTTCCGACTCCAATGGTCGGTGACTGACACCTTGTTTTGTTAATTATATAAGAAAAATCGAAATTGACGATCAAAATTAATTGAGATTGCATGTTTTTGCGAACGTAATGTTACGTTTTGTGTTGTCTACTTTATCTCATTATGTTTGTCTAAAGTGAATACAGTAAAGCATATGTGATCAGCATTGCTCACATCATTTTCTAGATTGTAATTTAGTATTAATATTGTTTATAATTTTGTCCATTTAAATAATACAAAGATTTATTGACAAGTAGCATTTTTTGCGAGAAAAAATTAGCATATAATTATGTTGTAAATATAGATCCTATAATTTTTTTGTCTTTTTGATATATCTATTATTCATCAAAGAAAATTTATAAATATACTGTAAATAAATTTCTTTTGTATTTTGATGATTAACATACAAATTGTCTTACTTCATTACTCCTTATTAATTTTCCGACAAAAAAAATCAAGTTTTTGAATATTGCAGAATTAATTTTCGATAATCAAATGAAGTCCATGAAGTGTAAACTGTTCATTAATTGGAAAAATCTTTTTCACAACTAATAAACAAACCGGAAAATTGAAAGTAGGTCAAAATTTGTCATTGCTTATTGAGCATTTAAACGAAAAAAAAAAATCATAAAAATTAAAACTTCCTTTCCGCTTGGTAGGACTAAAATTTCTCAAGATTGAAATGACAGGATTTCATAAAACTACACGCCAGTGAACATTTACAGCTCGCTCGGTGTACAATTTATGCTTATATCTCTTCAATCAGTTTTCTTAAACGCATATCACAAATACAATTAAATATGAAAATCCTCTAGAGCGTCTAAGCAACGTAATGCTTAAACTTAGTGGAAATAATAAAACCCGTTGTACGCTTAATAATCGTTACATGAACATATATACACACTCTCACGGTTCAATGGTTATAAAAGAGGTCGTCTTGCGAACTATACACTCATTTCCAGTAATACCGTTCTCCAGTGGACCGGTTCTCCATATCAAAACAGTGAGTACCAAAATGGATTGACTAAAGACATTTTTTTACAAACCGCAAGTACTTGGTCGTCGGTCACCCAATCCACGAAAGTTAATGCGAACGTTTATTCAATTGATTTCACTTTTTTTATCTCTTTTCAAGATCTTTTCTTTCAGTGAGACAACATATGTACTACCTGTAAATTCCAATTGTTATGCACATTCTAAACTCATTTTCCTGACTGCAAGGTTTATTTTTAAAGTGAACCTTTAAAATTGCGGTAATTTTTATTTTGATAAGTGCACCAGTGAACAGACATTCTCAGTGAAATATAAAAATGAATAATTATACAATCCAAAATATTCAATTTAATCTTTCTAATCTGTTGTTTCTAACAGTGCTTCGTACAATAGATTTAGTTTAATTTCGAATGTATTTTACAGTCTAAAATTTGATTCAAAATGTTAATTGTAATATTAAAAATTAATACCAAAACATAAGTAATAGTAAGACTAATAATAATAATAATTATAATTATAATAATTATAAATAAGATTGAAAATTTGTTTCCTTTAATCATTTTGTTTTTTACATAAAGTTGTTTAGTTTCACCCTGAAAATGTGCATTGATTTTAGCCTCTGGTGAAAAATATTGCGAATCAAAATTATCCTGTCGATGGAAAATTTAATCAGCTGTTCATAAGAGAAATGCATACACATCAATCATGTAGAAATAATGATTGTTAAGAGTAACTGATTCATTTCTGTGCATGATCATCATTGCGCTTTAATGATTACGGGCATTTCCATTGCGTTAATGTTATAAATACATAAATTAGTGCGAACACAACAAGTAACTCTGTTTGTGGAGATGGAAAAGAAAACAAATTCCATGTTTAAGCATCGCTTGAATTATTTATAAAGGCTGCTAAAAAATGTTGTGTAAATATAAGAG
>JAAMPD010001097.1:0-29789 GCA_025266255.1 Trissolcus basalis | reverse complement strand
TAAAAAATTGATAATGTATGTTATTGATCGATCGCAAAGATAAAAATATTTGTTATAATACTCATTTAATTCTTTCTTAATATAATTGTACAAATATTTAATCTATAAAAATATTAAACTTGTTTGATTAAACAATTAAAAAATATCGATTTTTATAACGTTACGTGAGGAACTTTAAATGCAATCTTGTTTTTCCATGCTGATTATCATTTATAAAATTCGACATATTATATAAATTGAAGATGTTATTAAAACTAGAATTGATTTTTTTTATTTTCATTTACTGGTCTAATTACTGGTGATTGTGACACATATACTTATCACAAAATTGATTAGAGCGATTTGAAACACACCTTTCTACAATATTTTAATGAACACGAACAAAATACAAGTTGTGCCGATAATTGTTCTTTTATTAGACGATTTTTATCTGTTCTTTATTACACATTATTGTGTCATTATTATCACTTCAACTTAACACACAAACGCTAACATATTTACATATAAAATTATTCGATTAATTCCACCTATAAATTATTCAAATAAATTTCTTCGTTTTAAAAAATATATTAAAAAACAGAAATCGATTTCCTAGCTCAAGTTATTTCCGCATCGTTTAGATAACTGCAGGAAATTCAATCTTCCTATATGTTCTCTCTTTTTTTCAAAATTTTTTCATTGTTTCAATTTTACTTTTTCGAGTTCCCGATAATGTTCTCCAATAATCGTACCAATCTTCCACTTTCATAATGCATTATATATACCAATTAATCGAAACCATGTTTATGAAGCGAGATATACATCTTTTAATAAACTCCTATGTCTATTAATAGACGCTCAGATTGGTTAATGATGTCCGCTGATGTTTAACAACTCGAGCAAACAAAAAAAAAAAAAAAGAAATTTCATGATTTCTTCATTTATCGAATTCCGAATTCAACGAAGAAGACCTTAATTTGGTAGGCGTGCACGCGATTCAATTATTGAGGCTCGTTTGATTCCATATCAAGTATCTCGTGCACGTGACTTGATATGGATTGACTTACGTTTGACTGTGTATGTCTGACAAAAGATAAGTGGAATAAAGTGATTTGCGAGATAACGCATGATAGTGGGGTGGATGTGACAAATATTGCGGTGCGTGCGCAACTCCCCGCTAATTTCCCGCCAACATACTAATGGTATATATGACGTCACGAGAGACTAAGTCTCAAAACACAGCTGCCAGCTGTACCCAGAAGTCAAGGAGCAACCTATTTTCATCTCTTGGTACAGGTACGATTGATCTCGTGCTCTTGACGCGGCGTCTTGCTTTAACATTTCGAACCGTCCATCTGAAACAAAAACAATTTTTCAACTCATTGTGGATCCCTCTTTTTCTGTCCAAACGTTCAATTTTTCGAACGATTTTCACGTTTGTAATATTGTAAATTCGGTCAGAGTGTGTATTTTTCAGATTCAATAATTCAATTTAAAATTTTATGAATAAAAACGTGATTTCTCATTTTATAATATTAATTTGTACATTTAATTTATTTATCACATCAAAATAACGATTAAATAATTGGTATAAATCAAACATTTGAGGACAAATATGGTTTTGGTAAATGTTTACACTCTCGATGCTTGTAAATTTGTTAAAATTACAGTCGTTGCAAATTGAATGTTGTCTTGATTTTTTATTATTTTTTGTACATCCGTAATCTATGTACATGATTATGTCTATGTTATTGCATTAAAGATTACGTCTATATACATTAACAATTACATTTAGTTTCGAACAACATAACAATACGGTGCATTTGAGTAACGTTCTCATATTAACGCATAATGGAACGTTGACTTTCAGTAAAGTAGCAGTGATTTACAAGGCAGACTGAATAATTGTTATTGTAACGATAATTTTGATGAGTAACAGTGACGATTCTCGATTGTGATGAGTACCATAAATTTTCGTCGTATTGATTTTGTAATTAATTTTGAATGACGGAACCATTGATTTGCTGAACCTAGTCTTCCTATAGAATTTCGTCAAATGCCTGATACAGGCTTACTGACGTACAAATCCATCACAAACGATAAGCATTGCGATTTCAAAGCTGATGATTCGTGTTTCCCAATATTATATCGTCGTTCAATTAAATCTTGAAACATCAAATTACAAAAACTATAATTGACTTCATTGTAAAAATAAACTATCACATTAAGTCGCATCAAAGAAGTTTTTTTTTAATGAAAAAACGTCTTGAAATTTTCTTAACTCGTTTGATATTAAGACGTTGAAAAATATCAAATTGAAACTTTGATTCGGAAAAATTAAGGTTTTGAGAGAAAAAATAATTAATTTTGTATCAAAAAATGTATTTCAATTTGGAAAACTTATTTAAAAAAGAATTATAAAATCGAAAATTCGCGGATATTCTATGAGTTGCAAATATTTTCACAGGCACGTCAACGAGCAATTTCATCATGCCGAGCACACTAGAAAAAATGCCGAAAACCGACACAATCAAGTTACGGGGACAGTATATCGGGTAAGTTTTTTTTCAATCCCGCCTTTGTTTGTAGGTCAGTTAGTAATCTCGTTAAGTAATGTTTGTTCGAGCTATAGATGGTTCCGACCGGCTCGTTCGAAATGTACGTTGCGAATAATCATCAATACGATGAACCCATTTATTAAAGTTTAACGGGCTGCAAACGTTTACTTTTCGATGAATGCATCGAAAAGTACACTGCAAATGTTTTGACAAACCGTGTCGTAATATTTAGTATTTTTTTTTTATTTTTGTAATCCACCAGAAGAATTATGACCATAAGGAATAATAAAACATGACCCAGTGTGCTTACCACAGCAGTATTGAGATTCCAAAGAGGACAAAAAGATGAAAAAAAATGGGGGTAAAAAACTTAAGCAATAACCTGACTATAGTGCACGTGTCGTCATTTCTATAGCATTCTGCCATCTGAAAAGCAGTTTAATCGTAAAGTTTTCAATTCTGATTTATGACACGGAGCTGTGGAAAAAACTTTGTACCCTCAAATGTTTTTTGTTTGCTATTTTTAAACGCTGTCAGTTAAGATTTAGAAATAATTGTCAATTGTGAGCATTTAATTTGATCCAAATAATCTTGCCAATCAATTTCGTTACAACACAATTTCATCATCAATTTATCAAAAATACGACTATAACGTCGTTCAAAGTACTATCGATAAAATATCAATAAATATAATTCAATTTATTCTTTTTATTTGACAGTTGACTAAATTTCTGATTTATTCTCAAACAAAGAAATGAAGAACCACTTGAAAAAAAAAACCATTGACAAAATGTTTTTACATTAGTTCATGTTTTTCGTTGATACGCGTGTTAACATTGAGACATTGGGTTATCCGATGATGGTTCTGACACCATGAAATGAATCTTGAACGAATTAGCATATTATCAAGAGCATCGCGTCAAATTGCGCGCACCATAAAATGTTGCCGACACCTGTGATAATTCATCAGCATCCGCTGCTTACGCATATGGCCATCAGTTATCGCAGTTTGGTTTCAGCAAACAAATTTCAGCCATAAGTTTTGAATTCGAAAACAATTTTTTTTGGCGTCCGATCAAAAAAAACTTATGATCAATATTTGGAACTTTCATTGGACGATAAAATAGATGATATTTATGACAGCAAAAAAAAAGTTTTTATTCGTCAAAAAAATTTTCCTTGTTCTGACAGATATTTTTATAAATGAAATCAACCCGCGAAAGAATGCGCGAAAAAAGTTCACAATTGCCTCTTTCGTGCAATAATTACCTAAGTCATTCGAATGCACCAATTACTTAATAGAAGCGATTGCTTCACAATCGGGTAATTCCAATTTACGGAATTAACCGGTGATAAAGTTACCCTCAACCTGAGTACTTAAAGGTATCAATTCCAATTCCCGTGTGCTCATTCTTCTCTAATTATTTATTCAAACAATTCAATTGAGTAGGGACGATTCAGTAAAAGTGTTGAAGGACAATTGAACAAACGATTATATTGGGAAATTTTATTTTGTTGATGAATCGATCGTGCGATTAATTTGTTACAGCAAATCGTGCAAGCCGTTTTACGAAGACAACCCGATGAAAATAACGAAAGCAGAAGGTCAATACATGTACGACGAGAGGGGACAGAAGTACTTGGATTGCATCAATAACGTGGCGCACGGTAAGAGGCAATCATAATTTTAAAACGACTCCTCTTGAAAATTATTAAAATTTGTTATCATTAAAGCACGCACATCGTGCGCACGTTATACAGTGATTTAATCGTGTTGAGGTCGCGTGTGAAGGGATTAACGTACACTGGATCACTTTGATGTTAAATACTTTATATTCATGACACGCTCGATATGAATTTTCAGTGGCGCAGGGTTGCTTCAACCTGAAAATTTGCCGCAAAAGTCTGGTTTCTTGTCGCAACTGCCGGCTAAAATGATTGACATTGATTCATGAAGCTGCGCAAAATTTTATCATCTGGATACGGAAAATAAGTGCACAACGTTCTTTCATATTTTAATATCGTGCACGTTGACAAAAACTGCGAGCCCGGCGGGAAAAGAAAAGGCTTTTAATTTATGATTTCGCTCGATCTTTGCCGGGAAAATATCAATTTTAACATTGAATACCGGTCTTATGATAAAACTGATCTGGCTTTATAATATCCGCCGAGCCAATTATTTCATTCTTCTTCACAATTTGTGTTATTCATAGCGCAGATCGGATCAGTTTCAATCGGTTGCAAAAAAAAAAAAAAAAAGAAAGAAATGCTCAATTCAATAAGATTTCTTTTCAATTCGAATAAGTTTATTTTGTTAGTCATAAAGATCTTAATCTGCGAAAACGCCCCATCATAAAAACTTCTGGAGAGATTCCATCGCAATGAAGGTCTTAGATAATTATCGGTTTCAATCGCCCTGCCATGCTGTTAATTAATTTGAAATCAAATCAATGCGCCCGCCGTCACCGCTAAATCTCTCTGAGCACGAGTTATTTGCCGAGATTCTGAAGCCGTTTCAAGAAACTTCCATTCGTAATAATTATTTCGCCGGGCATTAATAATCTCAACGTGGTAAATGATATATTCATATATTGGAACAATATGAGCTATGATTGGATAAAGCTCTTAACATGCAGGAAGTGTTCGTTCAACCAAAATCACCTCGTTATCAACGTCAAATGCGTAATCGTAAATTTAGGGCATAATGAACCTGTTATGCGTCCTTCAAATACATATACTTGCATATATTTTGCATAATATCGTGTCAGGGACGTAATATGGGACACACCTCTCAGTAAATGGAAATTTTCTTCTTCTCAATTACATACTCTTTTTTGCCCCATCGCATAATGTATACCAAAATCACTTCAGCAATATGATATAATAAATTTTGTTATTTTCGTTAGAATAATTAACGTCAAATTTTGTATTCATAACTACAGAAAAAAATTGTGTTTTAATTTTGAATTTCACGCTGCACGAAAAATTGCAACTAAAAATTATTGCAAGTACGATGGAGGAGATAAAATTAAAATTCCCGGCGTTTGCAATCGAAATAGAACGAGGAAAATTAACAAATAGATATCATCCATCACTTAATAATAAGTTTCGTATAAACTATAATTAAAGGAGAGAGAAAAAAACTTTCGAACCTACATTGGCATTATGGCAGCTGGTATCGGATAGGGCAATTACGCCCTCTTCCATAAAAGTGCACTGTAATTACCCCTAATAGTACAATGCCACTATGCGCACTTTTCGCTCGCTTCTTATTACTTTGATCGTACTATTAAACATCATAAGCGTCTGGAATGTGCACGAAAAAATGAACCGCTCACGTGCGAGAAAAGATTGTTAACAACTCAGCGTCTGGTCAGAATGAAGATTTATCGCGACTGTCTAGTAATTTTGGTTGAATCGAATTTGAATAAATTAAAGCGTCGAAAAGTTTTTGGAGGGATAAATTCCTGCGATCATTGTTCGCGGTCGTAAGTCTCAGGGCAGGGGTAATTGAAAATTTTCGTTAAAGGAACTTTTTTTTTGTGCGAGACACCGTCAACGTCAGTAGACCAATTTCGAACTATTTTATAAAAGAGATTACAAAGATACCTAACTTTTATTAGTTGGCCATTGTCATCCCGATGTGGTACGTGCTGGGCAAGAGCAAATGGCACTCCTCTACACGAATAATCGATTTCTCCATGACAATCTGGTAATTTGCGCCAAAAGACTGACGTCTTTATTCCCCAAGCAGTTGTCAGTTTGCTACTTTGTCAATTCTGGAAGTGAGGCTAATGATTTGGCTATTCGTCTTGCGAGAATACACACTGGGAAGAAAGATGTCATCGTCTTGGATCAGTAAGTTGAATATTATATAAATTATACAAACATTATGAATGCAATTGTATACAAATTTGTAATAATTTTGTATTCTTGTTTTTAGTGCTTATCATGGGCATTTGATAACGATGACGGAAATTTCTCCGTACAAATTTAAACATGCTAATGGGATCGGAAAGAAGAAATATGTGCATATGGTAAGCATCTTTTGATAACAATGAAATAATAAAAACTTGGTTTGTTCTTTAATACGTTATGAATTTTACTTTGCTAGTAAATAAAAAAGAAATCAAATATCCAGGTAAATTGAATTCGTGTTTATACAAGTTTAAAGTCACTTATAAATATTTGATTCAAAAAAAAATCAATAAGTGAAAAACTTTTCGTCCTCCCTATTGGCTGGTCAATTAACATTAACAATAACTCGAAACTCACTTCCAACAACTGTGTCTGATTTTAAAGTCATTTCGAATCTATCGGAATTGTTGGATAAAAGCGATACTTATCTGTTTGACTTTTTCTTAAAAGAAGACCGTTCAATACCCGGCCACTGCAGCAACCAAAAGCTTCATCTGGATTTTCGTTTGAGAACATGCAACATGAAAAAGTGATCTCGAATCAAGAAACTTGAACTTATGGAATATTGATTTATGAAGTTTTTTTTAAATCATGAATTATAGAATTGTCGGTAGCTTTCAGATAAAAGTGCCACTTTCATTTAAAAACATTTAATTAAAATAATCAACATATTGACAAATTTCTGTTACTCGATAAATAGTCGGTTTGAATTTGCGCTTTATCATGTTTCGAGTTTACAAACAAAAATGAACCAGTCGAATCTTTCGTTACTGCGATCGCTCATAATCTAAAATTAACTTTCCTTAAAGTAAACATTTTCCTGATAATATATTTTTTTTCAATTATCAATATAATTTGAAAACAACGATTTATTTATTAACTCCTATCAGCAATTCAAATAAAAAGAAAATTAAATCTTTTAAGAGGCATTGTAAACAATCCCTGTCTAAACAACGCGAAATTATTACACTGGAAATTTTGTTTACATTTAAATTGATTCAACTTTTGTGTTTGCTAGGCACCTTGTCCAGACATCTATCGTGGAAAATATTGTGACGTGGATTACCCAGGCGAGGATCTTGGAGTAAAGTACGCAGATGACGTGAGAAAAATTTGTAACGACGTCAACGAAAATGGCAGAGGGATTTGCGCGTACATTGCAGAGAGTCTTGTTTCTGTCGGAGGACAAATCCTGCCGCCAAAGAATTACTTCAAAAACGTATACAAGTAAGCCCGTTAAATTTGGTTCCACTAATAAACTTAAGTTGGCAATTTAAAATTGTATTTAAAAATAATAACGATAATCTATATAATATATTTTATGCATTAAAAACTTTACCAAGTTTTTTTATTGTTAAGTCTTTTTTAATGGAATTACAAATAATCTTTTCTAACGAAATAACTTTTCTGAAAGAAAAATTAAAATCAACAATGTCCAGATGAAAATTTTATTGTCATAGAGAAACAAGTTGTTTCAGTCAGATTGAAATTTGGAACTGTGAAATGTTTTGGAAAAGAAAGTTACTGTTTCTAATGTAAATCTTCTAATTAGACATGTGCGACAAGCCGGAGGTGTGTGCATAGCAGATGAAGTTCAAGTTGGTTTTGGAAGAGTTGGGACCCATATGTGGGCATTTCAACTATTCGGCGATGATGTGATTCCTGACATTGTCACTGTGGCAAAGCCCATGGGAAACGGACATCCTGTTGCAGCTGTTATCACTACTCCAGAAATTGCGGCTAGTTTTACTGCGACTGGTATCGAGTATTTCAACACAGTAAGTCAATTGCCAAAAATATTGAAACAAAATGCAAAATATCTTGAATTAAGATTGTTGTTTTACTCGGTACTAAATAATTGTGTTAAATTTTGTAGTACGGCGGTAATCCTGTTTCATGCGCAATCGCATTAGCTGTGATGAATGTAATTGAACGTGAAGAACTTCAAAAACGTGCACTCGAAGTTGGAAGTCATCTTATTGCTGAGCTGAAAAAGCTTGCAAAAGCTTCTCCACTGATAGGTGATGTTCGTGGAGTAGGTCTTTTCATAGGGATCGAACTTGTCACTGACAAAACAAAACGAACACCGGCTACAGCTGAAGCGAAATATGTTGTGAAGCGGATGAGAGACAACAAAATCATTTTAAGTTGCGGTGGCCCTTATGACAATATTCTCAAAGTAAAACCGCCGATGGTTTTTTCAAAAGAAAATGCTGACTACTTTGTGTCAGTTTTGCAAACAGTCTTAAAAGAGATGGAAATCAGTAGTTGCAAGGTAAAAGTTTAAAAAACACTTTTTCTTTTTTATCTTAAATATTATTTATAATTGGATTATTGACGAAGGATTGTTCTTATAGGAAACAAGCACATCGAACAACGAAATTTTGAGGAACATGATCTCATCAAGGCGATTGGATTCAGAAATTCATTTAGAATCAGACAATCAAAGTGCTATTGCAAATAAGCGAAATAATGTCTTAGTGAGAGCAAGTTAACTATATTTAATACAAAATTAATTTATTCATGTAAATATAATAACTGTAAATAATTCGAAATATTTTATACAAATATGTTAGTTGTTCTGATAAAATTATTATCGTTAAAAATGTAGAACAGTGCAGTTGCACTTTTGAGGAACATTTTTATTCAACATACTATAACTTTATAATCTTAAAGATTATTAGCTAATAAATATGATTGAATAATTTTGATAATTACACAAATCAATTTGTTATCATTTATCCCAAAAGAATGTAACTACAAATATAGATGTGAGCAAATCCAGAATTATCATCCACTTAGCGGTTCCTATATATATCCATACATTCCGAGAAAATAGGTCAAATTACTATTTTTTTTACTATCATATATTAATTTGTCGCAAAACTTTTTTTTCAGGGAGTAATGTTTTTTAGACTAATTTTGGGTCGATAAACCTGGAAAAATAGTTTCAAGAGTGGGCCGTTTGACTGAAAAAAAATTTTTTTGAACGGTGGACGATAATTTTGGATTTGCTCATATATGAGTCATTTCACACAAAACATCCATTTAAGTGGACCCAAAATATCAATTAAGGTGATGTCGAAGTTGTATAGGTGCGACAAAGATAGCGCTAACGATGCATCTACGAGTGCGAGAAAGACAACACGAGATTGACTTCGGCATCACCTTAATGAGGAACAGGTCAGTTGACAAGTTTACAAGAAATGTCTGTAGGTGGCGCGCAAGTGACTAGGCCTTTTTGGCGCACTATTTTAAACGAGTGAACATTTTGTTCTAATTCGACAGTCTCAACATTTCTGACAAAAAATTATTCTTAATAATATCTTGTCATAAATTTCCAGTTATTTTATAGGTTATGTTATGATTTTCATAGGGGATATTAATTTTCAATTTGCCATAACTATATTGTTATTACGAAGGTAAGATTATAGTACTTGAAATTTCCTAATAAAAAATATCAATTCTTGATCACAGTTGGCGCTGTAATCAATTGAACATATTGATATATTTTATTACATATATTGTATTATATCTGGTTCGTTACAAAAAGAATTCAAGGTCGAAAGGTCACACAAGAATCGTATATTTATCTATATAAAATATATTATAAGTATTTTTTTATTTTCATAATGTTTGTTTACAGTATTGAATTGATTTGATTGAATATATTCTTAATGACCCTCTGACCTAGATTTTTTTGTAAATAAACTTACTTTTTATATTATCCTAACGGTTACAGCTTATATGTGGCTGTTGCTCAAGTCTATTGTTTTAGAGGTTTATTTCATTGTTGATAGTATTATTATTCATATTACATATAATTTAATTGTATATAATATGTATAAATAATATTCAATTTTTTTCATGATAATCTTAATAATATCTGTTTAATAATTTTTCTATTTTTTGAGATGTGTTTCAAACGTTGGCGCTGACTGGTTCATTGAACAGCCTGAAGTAAAACTGATATGCGCAACATAACTTTCAATTCCTGTCATGTCTCTTACTCAGTGCAAGAAGATTCAAGTGTCTCATCAGTTCGTAGGTCGCGTTTTTTGTTATCTCTTGTTTTGATTTTTGGTGTAAAAAAATATGATATAATTTCGACTACTGCTCAAAAATCATTATGCGGGGTACTATCATACTTTTACACCGTAAGTAATAATATTTTAAAATAAATTATTTTCTTGGTTTTTTTTTCTAATATTCTTCATAATCCATCAGTAAGATCGTCATACTAGAAGTGTCATAAGGTTATCTTGGGCTTCCTCTATTTAGCTCGATAGATATTCGCTTTGATACATAGTTTGTAAGTTTAAAATAAAAGTAGTGTTAGTAAAAACTTAAAAGTATAAAATTTGCCAATATTATTACCAAAAAATTTAACAAGTTCATGTTTAACAATTTATAGAGAGAATAATAGACTTTTATAATTTATCGAAATAATGAAAACTATTTTCGTTTCAATCAATAAACTCTATTTCTGTTTGTTTCTATCACCATTCGTAATTTTTTGCATAATTTCTGTTTATATTCAAAATCATGAAAAGGTTCAAAATAGTTTAATTTTCAAACATGCATTAGATAAACAAAATCAGTTCAACCTTATAAAGTCAAGCGATGAACGCTGATGCTAAAATTATCAGGATCGTCAGATTAGAAATTTCACTTGATCGGTCTACTCCAGTTTTCCATAAAAAAATTTTTTTTTTCAATTTTTTCAATTAACAAAATTTTCACTTGAATTATATTTTCTTAATAAATTTCAATGTTCTGATAGTTCTTATATATTATTTTAGTTTGCAATAGAAATCTTTCATATTTATATAAATCATTTAATTAATTTTCAGCTGAATTTTTCATATTTTTCTTTTAAAATACCAAAATTTAAGAATGATCGTTTCGAAATTTTACGAGTAGATAAGCACCCGCTCAATCCAAACAGTGTCGACGTCCCTGAAAGTTAAGCATGTAGTTAAAAATCGCTCGATGAATAGAATAATACGATACTCATGACAATTGACAATTCAAACAAGTTGAATACATGCTTGTGTCGATTCTTCGTATCGCTTGGTCTTGAACATTTCAAATTTTTAAGTGGAAAATTCTTATTGCAAATATTAAAAGGTCATTTTTTCCTAGTTGGACTACTCGTCTTGCACTCGCAAGGATACTGGGTTCCTGGAAAACAGTATAACTATGAATTATATACTGAAACAATTACTTCCCACGATTCGAAGTTTGACGGTAGTAAAAACATAGGACTAGTGACACAAGGAAATCTAATCATTCAACCTCAGAATGATACTTATTTACGAGCTCAAATTCGAAATTCACAATACAGAGACGACATGGATATTCCAGCGACAGGATTCGCCGATACAGGATTTGAAAAATTCCCAATATCACAAAAGACGTTTGGAATATCATTATTGAAAAATGGTATCATCAAATCGTTGGAGATTGATGAGAGCATTCCTACGTGGGAATTGAATTATTACAAGGGCTTACTTGGGTTACTGCAAATTAATATGTCAGAGAAAAATGCAACAATGTTTCAGTCAGTTGAGGATTTCATCACTGGTAGATGTGAAGTAATTTACGATATCACAAGGATAAATGAAAAAGATGCCTTTATTGCTAAAACAAAAAACTTTTTAAATTGCGATGATGTAACGGAATATCATTCTCGAGCAACTGACAAACTACCCCTCAACTCCAACGAAAATGGAAATCTCTTAAATGTACGTTTTTTATATTATATTTCATTATTATATTTTGGTATAACATGATTTACATATTTTATATTTTAATATTTGTTTAATGTTTTTATAGAAATTTTTCTCATCCAAATCTACAGTGAAAGATTATTGGGAAAATCCTACAATAACAAGATCAGAAATTTTTAGTCAAGTCACTGTTCAGCTTTCCTCAAATTTACCAGACACTGCGACACTTACAAGCAAATTAAAATTATCGCTTGTTACATCTGCAGACGTTGAGAAGGAATTATCTCCGGTGTCAAACGCTCAGTCGATTGAAAGTTTACATTATGTTCGAAATAATCCGTTCGAAAATCCTCATTCACGTATCCTAAGCCCTAATTACGATGAGAAATTGACTGAAGCACCTAGCTTTTTACTGCTTCCATATTTTATTGGCAATGAAGGAAATGTTGTCTGGAAAGACAGAAGTAGTTTAGTCAATACGCTCAAAACAATGACATTGGGAATTAACAATGACCTGAACAAGAATGATCTGATTTCAAATGAAGCAATCGAAAAGATGAGTATTTTGGTAGATCTCATTCGTACGTTGAACGTAAAACAAATCGA
This sequence comes from Trissolcus basalis, assembly GCA_025266255.1. Lineage (NCBI taxonomy): Eukaryota > Metazoa > Arthropoda > Insecta > Hymenoptera > Scelionidae > Trissolcus > Trissolcus basalis. The sequence continues at coordinate 16,996 of JAAMPD010001097.1, read as the reverse complement.
CGATGTTGTGAAGAGTTTTAATGAAAAATTGGGAGCTCACGATTCAAAAGTAAACGTTTTTTACAAAGCTGTAGGATTAGCTGGTACTGGACCAGCTCTTTTATCAGTGAAAAAATGGATACAGGAGAATAAAATAGACGAAAATGAAGCCTTTCATGCTGTAGAAGCCTTATCGAAAAACGTTCTTATGCCAACCATAAAATATTTGGACGAATATTTCGTAAGATTTTTTAAGTATGTTTTAAATAACTAATTGATTTCATCATTAATTATTAATACAAATATTTTCGTTCACTTTTCAGAGTCTTATTAATATGGACAATGTTAAAAATTCAGATATACTGTACCAAACTGCAGTTTTATCTTTTGCAGATTTAATTCAGTCTTTTATAGCTCGAGGTGATTGGACAAAGAAAAGTCGTACCGCCAACATGTACAAAACTCACTCGAACAAAGATGAAACAGCTATGACAGAGAAGTATTTACAATTCTACGCCGAACAACTAAAAAAATCAGTGGATCAGAAAGATAACAGAAAAATATCACTTTTCACGTTGGCAATTGGCAAAACAAATCACCGGAAAATATTGTCCGTATTCAAGCCATATATAGAAGGTGATATACCTCTTTCTGTACATCAACGGACTTGGATGATTATTTCACTTTCTAAATTTGCAAAAAGTTGGCCTGAAATAGCTAGATCGGTTTTATATAAGATTTATGTCAATGTTTTGGGAGATTATGAAGTTCGATGTGCAGCTGTGTATTTAATAATGCAAACCAATCCCCCAGTCAACGTACTTCAAAAAATGGCTGATTTCACAAAATACGATCGTAATAAACACGTAAGGGCGATTGTTAAGTTAGCGATTCACTCTGCGGCAGAGTTGAAAGATAACGACGAACTTAGTCGAAGTGCAAAGGCTGCGAAACTATTACTGGATCCTCGAATTGACACTGAAAATTATTCTCTCTATATGAAGGATGATTTCAATACTCGTGATAACATATTTGATTATATGACAATACTTAATAGGTATAATGATTTAAGTGGAGTATTCGGAGACTATGATTCGGAACCTTCAGTTCTCTTCCCGAACCAGCAGTTTCGACTACTAATTTCAGACATACGAAATATATTCAACGACCCTGTTTCAAGACACACAAAAGATGGCAATAAGTTTTTCAAATTTTCCACTGAAAATATTACAAAAATATTGGGAATAAAACCAGAACACATCAAACAACTTGAAGGATTATTGTTGGTTGAAAACAAGTATTCTACATTATTTTTAACATTAGAAGACTTGATCAAGAGTATAAAAAAAAGTAAGTGTAAATCATGTGACAAAACATGAATTTTTTTTGAATAAGAATAAAATAATTTCTTATTTTATTTTGATTTTTTCAGGTACAGATGATTTGAATTCTTCAGAAGGGGTGCATAGTGAAAGAATTAAATTTTATTCACACAGAAACCACGATTTAACCATTACATTCCCAACAGACACTGGAATGATATTTTACTATACCTTACAAAATCCAATTGTTTTTAAATCTGAATCATCCTACTCATTAGATACAGAGAAGGTCGAATTTGAATTCGGATTGAACGCGTTGTTTGTGCAGAGTTCTATTGGTCGATTAGGTTTCGTAGCACCATCTAAAAATACACTGTATGAAGTTGGTTATGACGAACACATACAACTGAACATTCCAGTTCACGTATCTCTCCTGCAGAACGACAGTGAACAATATTTCACTATCAAAGTAGAGCCTCTGAATAAGGGAAAAACATATAATTTATTAAGGAGAAAAACTTTTCCTTTTGTTACCAAAATTAATTTCTTAGAATTGAAACCTGTTTCAAAAAATTTACACACGAAAATAATCAAGTCAGAAAATATTTTCAAACAACGATTTGCTGAGATTCCTGGAATCACATGGGAGTCTTTCGCATCTACATTTGGGGATGAGAATCAATCAATGATAAAATTTTTATTGTTTGACGACAAATTTCGGTGGAGCTCCATGACATTGAACTGGGATACAGATGTTGATAATAAACAGGAAGCAAACCTTACAATATTTTACGATCTAAAGAATAGTACAACTAAGAATTTTACTGATATCAAAAATATCATTCTGGAAGCAGATGCTGGAAAGATAGATTCGCAATTAAGTAACGATCCTAACCGAAGACAGAAATTATTAAATGTGAGTATAAAATAAAACACTGATCTAGCAGTATGATAATTTAAAATTTTTTCGAATATAATTTTTATTATGCAGTATATTATTGGATTCATAATTTTACGGACAAATAATATAAAGAATTCTTCATTTACAGGAGGTCTTACGTGGTTTGAATTCCGGGGAAGCAATTGCACTAGATGCTTTTCTAGAACTGAAATGGTACGAAAGTATAAACATAATGGCAAATACTGCTTTCTCGTACAGTGAAATAGACAACCGAATAAAGCATCTTGGACATTATAAAATAAAATATTCAGACCAGTCTTTGGATTTATGTGCAAATCTTGATGCAAGATCGTCGCCCGAACTAACGTTTGATCCAAAGCAAACAGTGAAATCAATACCTTTCGCACAAGCATTAGGTGACATTCATTTTGGTCTCGAAGATTGCCATAATGCAAAAATCAAAATCGACTCTATGATTCATCAGAGTGAAAGCAGAAAAAGCGATGTATTACAAGAGGCAAAAGTAAAAGAATGTCTCAGTAGTGCAGACAATACTTTGGTGAATTGTGCGAAGGCTTTGGAATTGAATTATTTGGCTGATGAACTCGAAACAAATTTTATTTTCGACGAAACTACGGATATTTTCAAAACCGGAATAATTAAAGGCTTAACTCAAATTTCCCAATTTTTAAGTGATGATCTACAAGCCAGCAGGCCAAAAAGAAAATGGGACGAAAATAAAATCAAATTAACGCTTAAAATCATACCCAAAGAAACATTGGAGATCGTTATCAATACTTCAGAAATGGATTTCACAATCAAAGATGCAAAAGCTTTAAAAAAGAATGCAAACATGCTCGTTGAACAACAACCAGATACTAATGATATATTAATGTTTGAACAAAGTTTGGATTACATAAACTTGGATCTAATTAATAATGGTAATTCAGATATATTTGATTTAACGTTTATTTGAAAGTAATGAACAATTTTCAATCAAAAATTTCTTTTAGGTCGTTGTATTGTTGATGACACAGAAATCAAGACTTTTGATGAAAATATTTATAATTTTACTTCGTTAAAATGTTGGCAAGTGATATTGACAGCTGTTCCTCATTATGTAAACGATGAACCTCAAATTGATGAGGAATCAAGAATAAGTATTCTGATGAAAGACTCAGCTGGAGATAAAAGAGATCTCGTGATTGTACTGGGAAACCATAAAATATCATTTTACGTTCATGATAGCTCATTAAACGTCGCGGTTGACGACAAGGCAGTCATGAATAGTTCTGTGTTCTTTTCACAGTATGACGATGAACGAAATATCTCGCTGTTTAATATATACAAATCTCCTGAACAGTTTTACAGTCTGAGTTCAAGTTTCCACCACGATATCGATGTAAAATTTGATGGAAAGCACTTAGTAGTAGAGGTAAAAAACATTTTTGATAATTTTTATACCTTCGAGATATTATTCGCAAAAGTTTAATGACATTTTCTTTGTTTATTTTTTATAGATTGATGACAACTTACGGACTAAATTACGAGGTTTATGTGGCAATTTTGATAGTGATGAAGAAAATGATCTTGAGACACCAGGACAATGCAAAGAAAATGAAAAGCTCTTTGCTTACTCTTGGGTATTAGAAAAAGATTCTTGCGAAGACGATGACTTCAAGCGAAACTTCAATTCTGACTTGAAAAAAATTTGTAAAAAAAATGAAACGCTACATTTGAGCGTTATTAACGATAAGGAAGCTGGTGTATATTGATTAATCATATACATGAATTATAATTAAAAATTTTTACTCGGCAATGAAAATATGCTAATTATGATTTTCATAACGTAAAATATAGAAGTCCATATGTCCCGAGTTATTTTTATACATTAATATTGGATGTAAGTTGACAATTTGTTTACCATTTATACTATTTTATAAAAATTACAATAAATTTAGAAATATGTATAAAAATAACTAGATATATTTATTTACGCCTCTAATGTATTTTTGAGAAAATTTCTATTTTAATTTTTTATATTAATTTGTTATTTTTATGTTACTTATATGTTTAAGTGTATACGGCTCGATAAACTGTGGCAATTATTTCTGCAAACTCTTGGATGTACATCATTTTTAAATTTTTCGATATTAAGAGTTTCTATTATCTTGCACTAGCTATTAGGAAATTCAAGTGAAAATAAAACGAGGATACATAGCATAGCAAATCTAGGTGTATCCCGAAGTGATTAATCGAAAGATAAGTTGTTTGATGTGGTCTTAGCTAACGTTGCACCATGCTCTGAAGCTGATAGTGAAACATAAGATAAGTTCAAAGATTCATTAAATCCCTCGAGCACCTTCGAGTACAACCTCAAAGATGATCTATGTTTAATACATTATGATACTCAAACCAAAACATCAAAATAGCTGAAATGTCTCTTTTTGACAGTTTTAAAACTTGATTCTACACTATTTTATTACTTCAAGATTCAAAAATATCTCATCGATTAGATCAATCTACAATGTACAAATTCTAATTACAAATAAGTTTTATTCAATTTAGTTATCGAGATTTGATTTTATTACAGATAAACAATAATAGATGGTGTATTTACACGATTCAATTAAAGAAAAACAATTTCGAATCGTGTAGAAATTGATTAAGATTATTTGCTAATCTAACGATTGTCTAAATTTGATTTGTCATGTATGATTTTTTCTTCTTTAATAAGAATGTGTTTTAAAATTTTTCTTTTTGATAAACAATCGATCATCACAATCGTGAATAGAGTTTTTTTTATCTGAATCGTAAACATGCGTGAATAAAATAAGGAAAATGATTAACTGAACGTGGGATAACTAAACAAATCTTTAAGCTAACTGAATTGCATTCGTTGTGTAATGAGGTTCTGTACCTGGGAATCCAGTTTAGTTAGACTAACTAACACGATCGATGCTAATACACTTCGGGGCATTTGCAAGCTCGGATTGCTTGACATTTTAACTTTTGCCTTAAAATTAATATTGATTTATGTTACATTTCCATGAGTCAGATGATTTTTTCCAGTAAATTATAAAACTTCATATTTGTTCAGCAGCGTATCAAAAGTAGTTCTATAATATGATGTCATCAAAACATTTACAGATTCATCAATCAATTTAATGTTGGTTTAAAAAAAAAGTTGACATTCATTAAATGGTTTCATTTAATTGACTGCACGAGCCACGTTATGATTTACAAAATATGCCATTACTGAGAATTCATTCATTTGTTTGTTTGTTTTTTTTTCATATCAGCTTTTGTGTGATTGCTAACATATGAATAACGATGTAAAATAAACAAGATTTTAGCAAACATGAATTTCGTAATGCCGAGTTGAGTTTATTTTGCAAAGTTAAATATCTCTAATTTTGTGGAAACGTAAGAGAAATTTTACACTTTAAGATTCTATTGTAAGCTAGAGCTATAGTCGGAGTTTCTTGGTGCTCTCAGCGTAGCACACAAGACTTTTGTACGGAAAGTTTGGCAGGAGTCGCAAACACTGTAATCAAGGAGGAAAACAGTCACAGCGGCTGACTCAGCAAAAAGCAGAGCGACTCTCAGGCCGCAAGAAAATCCGCCACTTGCCGGTGACATGGAGGTATTGCAGAAGAGGTAGTAAACACACAGCTGAAGCACCATGTTCGAATTGAAGGGTTTGCTAAGACAGCAAGGAATACGCCGTTATAAAAAGAGAAGTGAAAGGCGATGTCGATTCCCAAGACGATACTAATTTATCACGTAGGCTTCTGAAAGGTAAAAACAAAGAACTGACTTACGTCTATCTGACACAATACCATAGAGCAAGATAAAGTTTTTATCATAAAAATAAATTGGAAGACATACAAATTTGATATCATGGGTTTGATCATTATTCATCATTTGATAACTAGATTTGAATTGAAAGTTTAAATTGAAAACTTATTCATTCGATGAAATGAATGAATGCTGTGTAAAAATATTGCATCGAGCTGTTATTTTTGTTTTGATAGACTGCTAAAGATCGAAACATCATTCAATTTTGATTATTATTTTGAGAATTTTTTAATTTGATCTCCCTTTCATGCGAACTTCAATTGATTAAAAACTAAATCTGATATCATAAATTCATCGAAATTATATATTTGTTATAACAATTCGAGTTTTTCATTTTAATTAAATTAGAATTTTAATTGAAATTTGAAACGAAAATACAATTTTGGTGTAGAAATAACATATTGGTGAAATTCTCACATTGATATTCATTAATTTTGATTATCAATTTTTATATTTTAAATAAAAAAAAAAAAACAGGAAACCAACCAAAAATTTCATCACAAAATGAATGAAAAAATAAAAACGAAACGAAATTTATTTGTTTTTTTTCTTTGACGAAATAAAAAACTAGATTGTTTTTTATTGTAGTTAAGAATTTCAAGGGAAAATCTATGCGTCTTATGGCAGTTGTCATTTTAATTTTCCCAAAAAGTTACAAGAACTATTCTCATTAAGTGGTTTCAAGTTTTTTGTTCGAGTCGCTTAGCTGTGCGTTGGTCTCGCTAGTTGGAGCCCCCTGTGAGAAGAAAATCATTGAATAGAGAGAGCTAGAACAAACATTGTGTCTATGTACAATTGTGGCTGCGCCGGAAACTTTGTCCATTTAGCCTGTCACCACTACCATCGTTGTGTGGCACAGTTAAGAAAATTAATTTCAAATAGTAAAATACGACACGTGTTCTACCTAATTTCGTTAGCTTCAAAGAATCATGTTTGTTTTGAATCAACATTGTCTCTATGCATAAACTGTTTCAAACTTGTTCACTACTTTTATTTTCCCCTGTTTGAATTCTCAAAATTTAGATTCAAATTTGTAAGAAATAATTGTCTACTGGAATACAATAACTTTTCATCTTTGCAAACAACAGGGAATATTAATAACACAAAACACGAAAACAATTTTGTATATTACGTTCATTGTTATTACAGGTTTCAGCGAATTTCATTATCTTGGATCAACATAGACGGCGCATTTATTGGAAAGTTAGTAGTCTGGTTGAAAAAACGTCGTATGCGATGAAATTTACGGGGATATGTGTGAGCGAAAAAGATGATTTATGGGATATCTGTTCGGTGCAATGGAAAGGTGCCCTGGTCATAGGTTTGGATTCACAAGCTCGCCTCTGCGTCTATTCGTCATGCCCCAAAAAGACACTAATTTACGTGTTAATACCGGAGATAACAGCGCAATGACGCTACTAAAAGGCAAAAAAAAAAAGGAATCTGCGAACAAAATACTCATGGATGCTATTTACTGTCTTTAATCAAGCACTCGGTAATGGCAACAAGGGTGATAAAAAAATGTGTGAATCATATAAATTATCCATCATTCATTTACATGCTCACTGATGACAAACGGTTGTCTAATCGGTAAACGTGATCATCGAGCATTCATCGCCAATGCCAACGAATACCCATATTATGTAATGTGACTTCTCATCACATTCGGTTGAGCATGCAGCACAAGAGCGGCTTCCGGCATGTACACAATTTGCGGGCAAACACGCCATTTAATCATCAGATCTAGCTCGTTCGTTCCACACTTAAGGATATAGACATTCGAAGCGTGAAAAAAAGCACACGCTCAGATTTCATTTTTCAAAGTCATACTCATTATCCTGCCCTGAAAAATACTTGAAACACAGATAGGGTGGTATGCAATGGTGCAGATTTTTTCAATAAATAAGCAATTTCATTTGTTGAAAATGAAATTATGAGAACATAAATAGTAAATAAAATAAAAATATTGTTTTGAATTTGCACTAATTAATAAAAATTTAGAAGGAATAAATTTTAAAACTGTATTATTTTATTAGTTTTGATTATTGATTAGATTGATTATGAATGGTAAATTATTAATTAATAAAATGATTTCAGTTGAAATTCGACAACATTTTATTTTCATTTAGTATGGGGAACGTTTTCATTATTTTATTTCCAACCAATGAAATTGCTTATTTATTAAAAAAATCTGCACACTTGCTTTTATTTGAGAAAGTCTCTTCATCAGAGAACGATCAGTTCCTTGAGAAAAATAATGTTTCGTGTAGCTACAAAGGATACATCTTCTTCTTTGAACGAAAATAAAATATTGTTTTGAATTTGTACTTATTATCATAACTCCAAAGGATAAAACACAGACTGTATTCCTTTGGCTTTTGTTACCAATCAAATTGATTTTCAATTTTAAAATATTAATTAATTAAATGAGCTTAGCAAAATTTAAACTCAGCAACAGTCAAACTGTTAATGAAACAATTTTTTAAATATTTCAATAAATTTCATATCGAAAAACGATAAGAGTTAAATAAAAAAATTTATGGATTATTGTAAGTTTCAATTGGTTTTTCAATCATTATATAAGTTTTTATCTTCAATCGTAAAAAATTAGCTTGAATTTTTTATTAAAAAATATTCTTCTGTGAAAAAAATTTCTCTTGAAAAATGTTTGATTACTGGTTGCAAAATGATATATAGTAAGTTTTAGGAATTAATCGAAAAGATGAATAATTGTCCTCGACCAGGTTTCTAATATTGAGATCTCATTTTCAGAAAGGAAACGCATCGAAGGGTATCACTGGTAAGTCAGTTCGGCGTCTCGAAGGGCCGCTATTTGCTAATGGATTTGTCGACACTTGAAGCATCGACTTGAATGAAACATTTTCCAGTTTCCGAACTGACAAACTAAATACGAGCTCTGGACATTAATATAAAAGCTTTTAACGGCAAATCGACTTTCGGACTTTGTCTATAGTTTCGGCTGTGCGCCGATTTGTTGATTATCTGCTTGTTATTCATGTTGCTGTTTTTCCCAGGGCTATTCATTTTCGCGTCGATAACCTATGACAAAGCCGATCGGACCGTACGATCAGCCGGCAATACTGCAAGTCTCATTACAAAGCAGTGCATTCGAATATAAAAGCTCTTTCCCAAAAATGTTCGCTCAACTTTGCGCGAATAAAATTAAACGACTACGAAATGAAGATTATTCGGTACCCCTGGCAATCATCAAGATTGACACGTTGACATTTTCAATATCGCATGAATCATTCTGTCAACGGCCGAAACGAAGTTTAGAATTAGTTGATTTTTATTCGTGATATAAGTCAGCATCGACCCATTCGCTGCAACGTTCTTTTGTCATTCAGCGAGCGATTGGAAGAAGTACAAAGTTTAAATGCAAAGTTCATCTGACAGAAGATTGCTGCCTGTAGTTTCTCATAGAATAAAAAACATTTAGTAAGTCACACCAAATTGTGAGCAATTTTTTTTGCAAGGACAGTTTTTTCATCTGATTTTCACTGATGCATAATGTATTATTTAAACGAAGCTGTTTCTCAGTACTGATATGAAAGTGTACTATCTCATTGAATGGAAAAAGTTGTCCTGTCCAATTGAATTTGTGCACAAGTTTATTTTGTTTAGTTACATTTCTCGTTCGATTGTTTTTTTTTTTTGTTTTTACTTTGTTTTTTTTGCAAAAATCATAAATGTATGCAAAACACAAAAAAGGAATAAGTTTGTGCAATATCAGTACATAAATTTGGAATTTATCGAGTTAAGATTCGCAAAACGTGCACCAAAATGTTGTAAATCATTCGTACGGACCACTACTTGACAAAATTCTCGAAGCGTACCTTGAGAATACCTAAATCGCCGTTAGCAAGCACCAGGTGGACGAAACTTTGGAAATAAATTTTGGAATTACCATGTTATTCAAAAAAATTTGTTCAAGGTACAACGATTAATAATTGTGTAATGTGTGGTGCACTGTTTTCATCCCTGCAAAATATAGTTCCTCAGAAATAAAATAAAGGACGCGTTTTAATTTTGACACTTTCTTTCCAATATGAAAAGACATTATCACTACGTTTAACTCAATTCAAATTGTAAAGAAACTTTTTAAAATACTCTGAGAGACATTTAAAATTTACCACAAATTTCACGGTAAAATAGAATTAATAGCTAATCAATAATAAAAAGTCCTGAGCGCTGTTAAAACAGCAATGACGATTGAGTAATTTTTTGAAAAATATTTTAAATGCTTTCAAATAAATGTTAATAACATTCACGAAACAAATTTTAGCTGGAAAACCGACCAATTTTTGGAATTGTATTATTTTTTTCATTTATCCGCGAACATTCGTTAATGTAATCTGAGTTAAAATGTACATCGATTTAATTAAAAATACAAATTGGTTGATGCTCAAAAGTGGAAACAGATAACCCCATTTTAAGTAATAAAAAATTATGTTCTGAACATTTTATAAATTGATTCGGTGTTTCCAATTCTATCACTGTAATTATGAAAAAATATTGTTAAGTGATATATTTCTGAATGATACAAAAAAGCTTTATTATTATAACTTGTATCATCAGTCTAGACATTTGAAAAATAGAATTATCAAAATTAAAATTGGATTTTATATTGAAGATTGTAAGCTCTTAAAATTCAATAATGTAGTTACAATAAAACATTTATAATGAGCTATTTGATCGAGGCCTGTAAGGGATATTTCAACACAATATAATAATATTCACTAAACTGTTAATGCACTGCGGATGTAAAACTTCATGTTTGCATTCGCGAGTGATCTATCTGGTAACTAAATTCGTTTGATATTGTCCATGTAATGCATTGTAACTTGATTATTTATCAAAAAATAGATATTTCATCAAACGTTTAGTTTGATGGATAATAACTTGAGCTCTGACGATTATTTGCAAATATCCTGTTAGTTTGGTCCATTTCATTATTGTCTTTCAAATTAATTCCAAATAAATACAATATGATTTAAGTTGAGAACGTATAAATTTATCCAAAAATATAAATAATGAAATATATGTAACAAAATACCCTATATAATAACAAGCTATTTAAACAAGACTTCCAAAGGATATTCCAACATAATGTAATGATATTTATTAAACAATTTACGCACTAAAAGAGTTCATGGATGTTAAAAACTTCATGTTTTTACCGGCGAGTGACCTGCTTGGTAACTGAATATTTTTGATTTTGCTCATGTAATACGTTTTAGCTTGATTATTCATGAAAAAAAATCAAACTTGCAAAGTTTCATACAAATAACCTATATTAACTTGTAAAAGTATTCGCGAAAATTTGCAAATAACTTTGTTGTTTGTTTTGTCCGATCTATTGTTTTTATTTATTTTCAGATTTAATCAATGTTAAGAATTTTCGCTTATTTTTTACATTTCATAATAAATCGGTGATTATCATCTGTTGTTTGTATGTTATTATTATTTAAGTAGGATGGTTGTAATTCGATAGTATTATAACGATTCAAATATTCATAATATGAGATGAGTATATCGACAGAATTCAGTATAGGGGAGAGAGCCCAACATTGGGCCGGTCCAACATTGAGCCATTGCGATTTATTTTAATACAGCTAAGTGAAAAATCGTGAAAAAAATACTGAATAATCAATTCTATGATAATTCTATCCTATTAAATTTTTAGTGCGAAAAAATGAATACTTTGCATTTAATAATGTAGACTTGATTTTGGAGGTTGTAAAAAAATTATAAACCTATATTTCCCAGTAATTATTTAATAAATTGAAAAATTTTTTAATTTTTACGGTTGTGAATAATTGATAATTCAATTATCATACAACTTAATCAGGTATTACTTTAATTGAAAGTAGCATATTTATTATTAAAATAAATTGATAAAAAAATAAAGAGATATGCCCAACAATGGGCCAAGTGAGGAAGCAATCAGCAAAAAGTCCCAGAAAACCCAACTCAAGCAAAAAACCCGACAAAAAAGAAACTAAAAGAGTGCTTCGAAACAAAAAATTATCAACTTAAACGATGCCATTAGATTTTCATTGTTTTAATATTATATTGTACCAAAAAAGTATTTCCAAAGAAATTCAAATGAAAAAATCATAAAATTTAATTAATTTATCGTTCATGTTATTAGAAAAGTTGTTTGTTACATAATATTTTATCATTTAATTAAATTTAAAATTTTACTGATAATTTTACCTCGCGTGCAATTTTTTTTCCCCTCTTGGCTCAATGTTGGATCACATCTGGCCCATTGTTAGATCAGGGAGCCAACAGTGGGCCAATATGTAGACAATCAGAAAAAATCAGATTTTCACTTCGGCAATGATTAATTTTTTTAGATGTTAATTTATTATTCAAATAGAATGTTCAATCATATTAGAACAAAAATAATATTGACTTTTTCGTCCTCTGATTTAAATCAATAATTATAAAACTGTAAAATGGCCCATTGTTGGGCTCTCTCCCCTACTTGTTGTCAAGGCTTACCAATCCTAAATAAATTAACGAAATCATTTTTTTTGTCCTTTAATTATATTCCGACTGATATGTATTGTCATACATTTATTAATACTGTATTTTCATTATTAAATGATAAACCGTATAGTATTGCAGTAAATTCTGAAAGATAATAAAAGTAACGATTTTTCTGAATTTTCTCTGATTTCATTTACCATAATGTACAATCATTTTTATAATGATTATAACATTAATATTTAATGCGCATTTCTCACGCACGTTTCAGTGTAGAAAATATTTCTAGAGCTCTGTACCACTTCGAGGTTGAAGGGTTGAAATCAAGAAAATGTCATTTGAATAAAAACATTTCCATGCACTTTTTTTGTTGACATTACCGCGAGTATGAAATGTTCATTTCATTCTAATATCGATTGAAAAGTGAAATTCCCTTTGAAAATTCAATTCGGTTAGACCTGACATTATCTCCTCTTTTAAAATTGATATAACATTTATCAGCCAATTTAAAAAACAAATTTAAAAAAAACAACAATCTACGAGATTACAAAAATGATAAAACAAAACTATGAATATTTTTATTCCGATAGAAAAAAAATTGCCCTGGTAAAAGGCCAGAATTTGATCCATCAAATTTAATCTTTTCACAAAAAAAAAAAAGAAAATGAGTTGAAGGCAAAAACACAGCACTCCTTAGAAGACTGGTTGAAATCCCTAATCAAGTTTCTTTCAGCCGCGTGTCATTCTGTTATTTTAATAAACGGTTTGATAAATAGAAAAATAATCCGAACCACCCATCCAATTATTCCGCAGCAACTCTCATCCAGCGCCGGCACTTTTCGCACACGCAACAATTCTGAAACCCCCGTGCAAAATTGCATCGCGAGGGCGCCTTTAATCGAGACCTCATCCATCACTTATCGTTCAAGTTGCGAAAACTTTTCGCCTTGACAGCCCCTTCACTGCCGCCTGCAATTCGGTGACAATGTACGATAAGTTCACACGCGAGATCGATAAAATAAATATACAAAAAAGTCAGAGTCGCGAGACTCGAATTCCGTGGACGGCGAAGTTCTATCGTTGAGCGCGCAAACGCCAGCATGAACGAGAGAACGGAGGTGTGCGGAGTCGTCGCAGCCTCAGAACCGGCAGGTTGACTCGGGCCGTGCTGCAAGCAGCTTCGCATTTTGTTCGCGAGCTCGAAGCCATGTGCTTTCCATCCACCGAGGACTTTTTTTCGCACTTCAATTTTTAACTCCCCCACTGTCATGGACACACGTTGACAAGCGACGGTTGTCTGTCGACGACCGACTTCCCAAGTCCGATTACAATTTTTTTCTAAAAGAATAAAATTATTATGAAAGTCAGCTAAGTCGTAGCACCTTTTTGGATGTGACGGAACGATAGGATGTGATGCAAGTGAGGCGCGTGCGAGTTACGCGCGATGGAAAAGCTGTGTTCGCGACAACGGTAGTTCGTGTAGTGGACTTTTAGGATGGCTCGAAAACAAGTGGGAGCATTGTGATGCAAGCAACTTGTTTAACTTCGGCGAAGTGCCAAGCAGACGCAGGATGCAACAATCTAGGTTAGATTAGCTTTAGATCACAGTAATCGTTGATGTATGAAAATAAAAACCGTTTGGAGTATAATGACAAGAGAGATTTTCCCGACCTGGCACTACAATACGGTTGCGTGCATTTTACATTCATGAATAAACAAATCGCACCTTTTGTCGAACTCGCCGCTCTCACCCACCGTCCGAACAAATTTATAGGGGCCAAATTTTTCTTCTAGGTGATTTGTGATAATCTCAGGGATAGATATCGTCAGGGGCTTAACCGGATTTTTCTCTATCGGAAATTTCAAATTTGAAATATCATTCAAATTTATTGACCCGGCGAATTCTTCGGTCGAACAAATATACGGGCACCTTCGCTGTTTGTCTGAAGAAAAGAATCGCGTAATTAAAGAATGAAATTCGAATTATTTTGCCAGTCAATAATACTTGCAAGATTGCATCTCCTTTAAAATCTCGAGAGTAGAGTTCGTTGTAACTTTTGTATGTCTGTTCTAAAAACTTTATATCTTGGTCGATGATTGAGATGTTTTGGATGTTGAGTGTTGTTTCCACAGGATTCGCGGGAATTTTGTTCGATGGTATATAATTAATGCAAATGAACTTTGCGTTGGTCCGTTGATAAAGGTAATTTCAGCTCTGATTAATAAATGCTTTTGAGTGCTTCGATGATCAGCAGTTTTTTCCACCATCACATTTGCATTGAATCTGAAAAATAAGGCACATAGTTATGAAAATCGCTCGTAATTCATTTATACTTTTTGTTTCGACAGTGCACCGACGAAACAAATGAAACATTCCGTCTGCTTAAATGAATTAATTCAAACGGAGTCGATATCGCGATTTCGAAAAATATGATTCCATTCCAATATCACATACTTTGCCGGAGATCCTGCATTGTTTTCCCATCAGTCCAATATAGAAATACGGTTTAAATGACTAGTAATTAGATTCAAACAATGTACCAATTGAAATGCAACAATGTTGTCAATGGACACATAAAGGTATATTAGCAATAATTACGATAATACATCACAATATATATTACATGTTTGTTAATATTTAAAGCTAGTTGAAGCTATTGAAAACTATTTGGAGCGATTGTGAAGACCGATTAGAAATTTGCATGAAGATTCGACGGTTCTAAAGAGTGATTACGTTTTTAATTTTTTTTTTTTAATTTCTTCTTGCACCGAACGAACGTAATTCCAAGCGCATACACTAATAACGAATTAATTACTGAGGAACGAAAGAATGAACGTTTTTCGATACTATCAAACGTTGTATAGATGACTATCGTTATTTACGAATTATAATTCATTTATATCCATGAAATTATCGAGTCATCTATAATTGAATTTTAATCGAATGATATGTGATTTTATAATTGATTGTTATTAGCCCATAAAAGCGATTTAATAAATATTAAACCATATTTATTATTAGTTAAATATCACAAATATTTTCGATCATTTTTTTTTTCAAACGTGTTTTTCATCCGTAATTTTCTTGGTTTACATCAAACTATCACTATCAACAGTAAAAATATTGTCAGTTAGATTGTCACTGATTAGGTTCAGAATAATATCTAATTTTCTCTAGCAAATATATTATACGGTATGGAAGGAGAGATCTCGAGGACAGGTAACAGCGTTACTCCAATTGCTGTGCACGACATGACTGTCCAGAACATAAAGTATCGTTCAGTGCAAGAACATTTCACACACACGTTGTTCAAATACAAATATAAATTTTATGATCTTGAAATATATCAACTGGCTGTGAACTGAACTTTTTTATAACCGTCGTGAAAAGTCATTTAATTTAGTCAAAAGTATCTGTGTTCAATTTCGTAGAAATGTATTAAAAATTTATGATTTCTCATAGAAAATCCTCTCCAGAATTACTAAAATTATTACGTCGATAAAATCAAAATTATATAGTTGTCATTTCGGAAAGATATGAACAATGTCAAACGTTATATACATTTTATATAAATGTGTGTTGATGTTAAGGTGCATGCAATTTTGTAAAATGTCAGATAATTTTGTAATTTGCAATTATACATCCATGAACTGAATCACGTATTTAATTTTCGAATTGAATTTGAATTTTGAACAAATTCTAATGTTCCAAAAAACAATTGTTGTACTCCAAATTTCGTATAAACTAATTTCAAAATTTTGTACTGTGAGATCAATTAGGTAAATGTTAACAACTTTTTACAAAACTAGTCATATTATAAAGAAATTAATAGGTATGAATAATTACCATTCAAAATTGCAATTTTTAATGTACCGCATGTCCCGCCTTAAAAATAATTATTTTTGTCTCTAGAAAATTGTGAAGTGCATAAATGAGCTTGATTACATTATTAACATCATACGTCTTCGTAGATCGCTGATTAGCGTAGATATTGCACAATTTGTCAGCTTCATGAATCTGATCTGGAAGCACTCAAGAAGAGAACATATTGTATATCATTTGATTAATTTGAACATTAAATTTAGGATCGATTGCCCAACGAAGCAGCATTATAAATAATAAGAAACATGTTATTATTTTACAGAAGATATTTTTTTGCAATAAAACGCCATTTCTCTATGGGTAAAATCAATAGCTGACGCATGATAGCATAAAAAAGACTCGTCTGTAAATAAACCAACCCGTCGAGTTTATTGCACAAAGCCTTTTTCCACTTTTTGAATAAACTTCCATCATCAGCGGAAATCAGTTTACATTATTATTTTCCATGTAACGTCCGTCCTTCCATGCGGTTATTGTCTCTACTACTAATTTTTTTTTTTTTTTTTTTTTTTGAAAAATTTAAATTTTGTTAGG